>JAULBS010094297.1:0-16948 GCA_032355785.1 Symmetromphalus regularis | reverse complement strand
TTCAGTATTTTACTTTTATAACTGTCAAGTTCAAGTTAATTTAAGCTCTGTTTGGTGGCTTATACCCTTTGAGTTTCTTCTCTAAAGGTATGAATACCCCCTGACGTTTGTACAAGGAGGTCTGAATACCCTCACTTTTCTTGAGAATGTGGAATACTGCTTACATATTTTGTTATTATGTCAAGAAGAAAAAAAAATCATGTTTCTTCTGTAAGCCATGTGTTGAAGTACCGAGTTTGACACCTAATACTTTTCCTATAACCAGTCCAAAAATGTTTTTGGAAATATGAGTGTAGTTGAATTATTCCTATTTCACCCACAATTTAAGACTAACTGATTTTTATAATTTATTTTTCATAGTAAAAATCACAATAGCAATATAATTGAAAAACAACAAATTAACTCTGATAAATAATACCAGATGTGGATGCTTGGTAAGATGTTATATTATTCCAAAAAGTATGTTATATATGTTATATATTCAGTCTTTGTTTCTAAAGTCTGCATTCTAAAGCAAGAATCGGCTATTTCGTGACCCAGAAATCTTAAATTAAAACCTGATATTGTAATTCTAGCACTGCAGATTGTCTTTGATTTGGTAATATAACTATGATGTTGTTCGTGTTTGTATAATATTCTTGTTGTTTTTTCTCTTCAGATATCAAAATTGAGTGGAATTCCTGTTGAAAATATTGACTTTGCCAAGGTGAAAGCATTTAATTAATATTTGTGGCAGTTCGTATCCATGTTATAAGGCGTTACAGAGTAACTTTTCATTTTCTCTGTGCAGATAACGGCATGGAGATTAACAAAACCCAGAATAGACTAGTTCTAGTTGTTAAGACTTTGCTATGAACTTTGAGATCTGGGTACAGCGTTACTTAATGTATTCTAGTACTCAACCAAAAAACAAAGTATGCATGTTGAAATATTGAATATTCTTTAATGTGCAATTTCACCATAATCGAAAACCACTGTATGTATGCAACTTATGGTTTTACTACACATACACACCTCCTCCTAAAAAATGTGGTTATCTACTTCCAGAATTTCTGCCATGAATGTCACGTGGTTTATGAAATAAATGGCTATTGATTACATGCACACTTACGTTTTTGGTTGAGTATATATAGTCTTTGACAGAAAGAAATTGTACATTAAGTCATTGAGATGACAAAATATCCTTTAAAATTCCTTTTTATTATTTAAAATACACTGGATTCCTCTTAATTGTATAGGCATGGTTCACAAATATTTTATGCAATTAATGGGATAATTCCTATATGAGAAATGTCAATTTAAGCCCATGTGAAAAGTCTTGTTGAATGTGGTATAAAATAAAAGTACATGTTTCAAATAATTCTATGACTGGTGTATCAAATAATGTTGATGACTCTTAAAATTCCATATAAAAGGCCCACTGTTTTAATTAAAAAAGAAGAAATGAAGTTTCCACTATGTTAGCAGTAGGTATATATTCTATAGGCCAAACTTGCCACTTTTTGACACCAAATTTATTTCTTCTAATCTTAATTTTTTTATCTTAAACACACATGCTTTGCTGTCTATGCAGCAGAAAAGAAATCCATGTATTTGGTATTTTATTTTACTTTTGTACCCAGTGTTACATGGAAATTAAATTATTTTTTGATTATATGTCACATAACTGCTTGTTTTGTTTGTATCAGGGCAAAGGAACATTTCCGTGTGAAGTGTCCGTGTTGGATGTCCACACAGATCTAGAGTGGAACCCTCAGGTCTCTACACTCAATGTCTGGCCACTGTACATTTCTGACGACGGCAACGTCATATATTACAGGTGACATTTAATAAAAAAATATCTTTTAATCGCTACAAATTGGTATCATGGTGATATTTAGCTTGCCTAAACTCAGTTGGAAAACTAGGGACCTGTGTTTGAGTAAACATGGAATCAGCCCTTAAAATTTGTGACTACAAATGGCAGTGCTGCTGTAAGAGCTGTATAATTAATTTGTGGCAACAATATATTGCTGTCGTTGAAATATAAATATATTATGCAGTATGCTCATATGAATTTGTCATAGCAAAACAATTTAGCGATGTATTTGATTAAATCTGCTGCAGTTATAAATATGTGCTTTGTTTTAATGTAAAAAAGAAAAATGTTAGTTTTCCAATATAATATAGATTGTCATTGTCATTTTTAATCACAATACCATCTACAACCCAGAGTAAGTACTCCACAAAAAATAACTCAATGGGTATGTGTAAGCCACTTACACCGACCAGTGATCCACAACTGGTATGTGTTATACTGTCTGTGAGAAAGAGCATATAAGATTCCTTGTTGCTAATTGAAAAGAGTAGCCTATGTGGCATTAGCAGGTTTCCTCTAAAAGACTATAAGTCACAGAATGTCATATTTCAAAATCCTAATGGCCACTGAACAAACAATGTTCTGGTGTGTCGTTAAACAAACCTTTCCTTTCATCATTTGATTTTGTTTCTTGAGATTTCTGGGATTTCAAAATAGTTCATGTTCAGTGGCAGTCATCTTAACATGGAAAATGCAGAATTGTTTTGTTTTTATATAGGTCTATATATCTCTTGCTGTTAATACATTGACTGGAAAAGCATATAAACTACTGGATCAGGCCCATAGAAGCTGGGATGGGCTGGGGGGGGTGAGCTCCCACCCTCTTTTTGACCAATTTATATATTCACATATATAGATATACACATTTTATACACCCATAAAAATGAGCCACCCATTTTGAAAAATGAGCCACCCACATTGAAAATTCGTCCTACAGGCATGAGGATGAAATGAAATACTGACAAATGTCAGTACTAACAGTTTTTATTATGTTATTTCTTCAGGGACAAGACGGAGGAATTGATGGAATTGTCGGATGAAAAAAAAAAGGAAATACAACGCACGGAAAACTTCAGGTAAACAAAACATTTTTTAAATGGATAAAATTGCAAATAATGTGAGTAATCACAGTATCTTTGCACACATTATACTCTTCACAATAATATACATTAACTAAAAGTAAATCCATCTCTTAATGATGTACTTGCATACGAGTATTTTTTTTATAATAATGCTTATTGTTTTCAATCATACCTTTATAAAATATTTTGTTTGTTGAATGCTGTATATTTGTATAGTGTTTCAAAACTTATTTTGTAAGGTAATGAATTTGGAATCCCCAATCCTAACATTACCCATGTATTTTGGGGAAATTAAAAAAAAACAAAAAAAACTTTCTTTAATAGATATGTTTAGGAATTCTGCATGTAATATTTTCACAATTTCCTATTGTAGTAATCGATTGAGTTACTCGCCACGGAAAGAACGTGCTCTGAAGATCTACACGGATGATCCACCACCGTCATCCAGCAGCAAATCATCGCCAGATCTTGACTAAAGAGACCTCATGCTATCATAACCATATCACTGTATAGAAACAACACACGGCTGAATCACACTGTACAAGACTTGCACCTTTGTCCGAACTGTATGTGTAAGATTACACTCACGTCTGTGAACGACTATGTGTTTATTAGGTCAGTATGTGTATCTAGGCTTCGAATAACATGTTGTCTTTAGGCGGTATGCAAGATGTCTTCTTCCCTCCAATATATCTCAACATCGTAATAGTGCTCTTTTTCTGTGTTGTTTAATGACATTGCTGGTTCAATGTGTTGCTGTGGAAGTCTTGTAGAAATATATGGTTAGGATCCAGAATAAAAAGTCGCCATGTGCATGGTACCAAAGCAGGTACTTTTTTTTTTTTTTTTTTAGGTGCCATAATCTATCCATTTCTTCATGTTTTTTCTTCTTACTTTATTTATGTGTCTGGCATTGTATACATATTACATATAATTACATAGAGTGGACTGTTTAAAATTTATCTTTATGCAGGTACAAATTTAATAAGGGAAAATCATCATGCCTCATTATTATGCTCACTGGTTTATTAAAATTTGGGAGGAATATTCACCTAGTACGTATTAACTATAAAATAATATTTAAATAATATTTTATTTAATTTAAAAAAAATTGTTTTTTTTTTTTTCATCAATTAAGAGTTAGGATATAAGTTACCTCATTTTTGATATAGTAGCGACATCAAATTCAGCTCTACAGTTGAAAGAGTCGGGGATGCTGGTATAGTCTGATTTAACTAGATTTCAGGGTGGACTGTAGTTAATATCTGGAATGTTTAATAATGCTTTGTGCAGTTTTGTTACTTTTTTTGTTCTTTTAATTGATTTTATCCACAAATTAATATAAAAAAATTGAAATGTTTTATATTAAATAAAAATACACATGCTTTTGACATTATAAAATTACATTAATGATATTTTAAAAACTACCGTATTTCCTCTAATAAGCACAGAACCTCAACGGTGCACCGGTCCCCAATAAGTGTCGGGTCTTTAACACATTGCAATAAAATAAATGCCGGGCGTCCAATATATACCAGGTTAGACAGGCAAAAACGAATTACTCCCTGGAATACATTTTTTTTTAATTTGAATGATTGGTTCCTTACATGGACAAATAATATTAATTTGTTCCTTGTTTTGTTAAAGTTTTGTAACAGTTCGAAATTAAAGTTTAAAAATAAATAAAATTGTAAATTTGTAATTTTTAGCTTTAACTTCTAAAATGTGCTTGGAAAAATACAACTGGTCTCCAATAAGTACCGGCCTTCAATAATCACCGGGTCAGCGACCATTTTGAAATGAATAAGTGGCCTGGTGCTTATTAGAAATAATATGGTAGCTAAACAT
This sequence comes from Symmetromphalus regularis, assembly GCA_032355785.1. Lineage (NCBI taxonomy): Eukaryota > Metazoa > Mollusca > Gastropoda > Neomphalida > Neomphalidae > Symmetromphalus > Symmetromphalus regularis. The sequence goes on along the minus strand of JAULBS010094297.1, from coordinate 12,160 downwards.
TTTCAACATGTCTATCTCATTTGTCCAGAGTTGAATGTTAATATATTCCTGTTAAAATGTAATGGTATACAAGATCAAATCTTGTAATTTAACGTTACCCAAAAAGATTAAAATGTTTCAGTTTGTTGTTTTGTTTTGTACAGAATTTTGAAGTATTTGAATTGTTAATATTTTATTGGAGCATGCTCAAAAATATATTGAAAATCGGGACTGATGGTCCATGCTAAAATTGAATACAATTACGGGGTCGTTAACAGTTATTTACATTTTCCTATTTGTATATGGTATACACTCAGGGAGAACAAATTTAAATTCATCATTTAAAGGCTGATAGAAATTATTTTAAAATTAATCTACCTTTTATGAATAGTAGTTTGACCCAGTATGGTCCCCAATATCTGGTATTTTATTTTCTGCTGGAGGGTTATTAAACAAATAGCAAATAATAGTAGTTTGGAGGGGTGTGGAGAAAGGGTGTCTTTGAATTTTTATATTCTCTGTCAGGGTTCTACCTAGCATTTGGAAAATAGGAGTCATCATGGCTTACAGGGTTTTATATTGGGAGTCAATCATTCAAAAATGGGAGTCAAGCATATTATTTCAATAACATAATTAATTGAATAAACTGTCTTTTTTATATTACATGCAGATATTATATCCATTATCCACTATTCTATCTTTATACTGATACATTTGTATCCATTGTTTTTTCATGTCAAAAAAAAAATTAAGAACGTTTGACTTTGGAAATATTCTGCGTCAACCATGTCGTACACATATTTTATTTAGGAGTATTTTAGCAAAATATTGTGTCAAGTACGCAGGATTCCTGCATCGTGTGAAACCCTGATTTGCACAATTAGGAAACTGGATAGCGAATGACTTTGTTACAGATGTGACATTACTAATGAGTAATTGTGGCATCCCGAGATGGACAATGCCATTTTTCTTAATTTCATAAAGTTATTTGCAATTGGTGAAATAACATATTTAACCCACACCAAATAGTTTGTCATTTTTGTCAGTTTGTTATGGTAATGATTTTGTTCAACTAATCCAAAACATAACTTTTTGTATATAATTAGTTCATGTCAAATGTTCAGTCTGTTTTGCTCATTCCATATTATATATTATTAGGTTTTGAAACTGTTTTAACTACTTAATTGAATGATCTATTTGGAAAGAAATGTTTGTTTAAAGACACCCCATGAAATTGTTAATTATAGGCTATTAAAGTCTTGACACATGGTCTACAGTAGAAACCACAGGCATAGGTGGATCCAGAAGTACACTTTTGATGAATTTTAGTCTAAAATATTGTCCGACCTTTTTTCACTTTGTAAACTCCTTATTAGCTACTCTTTGAAGAAGAGCAAAAGATATTTTGTATCCCAGTTATGTTAGTGTAAGTAATTTACCAGTGGTTATGTTGGTTTAAATAATTTACCAATGGTTATGTTGATTTAAATAATTTACCAATGATTATGTTGGTGTTTACCTTGCACGACCAAAAGTGGAAAGGCAACATATGAGTGTTGCTCTTTCAGCACTAACTATAGCATTATCATTTGTGTTAAGATTCATAAATTATAATAAATTACTAGATCATTGAAAATCTTGTCACTGTTGCAATTATAGAATAAAACTGATCTTTGTTTTACGACATCTCAATTTCTTTCATCAGTGACTCTTACATACAGTATTTGAAACCCATGGTCCATGTAAAAAAACAACCAGCTGCCGTCACATGCTTATGTTCAATTTGTTTTGACTGCATACATTGTATGTGTAATAGAATTACATTGAGTCATTCATGTTAATAGTAGAAGACATGACGTTCATATTATGCTATATGGACTAGTTTCAGATAAATTTAATTTATTTGTCATTTATATAGGGATCCATTTTGAAACATTTTTCATCATTACCAGTATATCTGAAATAGGTCACCGTGACCTATATTTCATGCTTTGTTATTAACCGTAGTGATTTGCTGCTTGTTTTCAGTCAAAATATCTTCCTTGGTCATAAACATGGGTGACAATTGCTTCATAAAAGTGAGGGAGACAGAGTGGGGTGGGGGGTGGAGGGGGTTTATGGAATTTAGGGAGACTGAGCTAGGGGGTAGAGTGGAGGCACGACCCCATAACATTTTTTAGATCCAAGGTTTCTGAAAAGCCTTTTCCAGCTAAAACCTTCACATTTTAATAGAAGACATTTGTGCCAAGACCACATGGCAAAGTGTTACATTAATATCATAAAGAGAAATACTGGAAAAGATTATTTAGGCATTTTATTTCAGTTTTTTCGAAGCAAAAAGTGGGAGGGGGAGGTATCCCCCCATCCAAAAAGAGGTGGAGATGTGTCCCGTTTCCCACCCCCTGTCCCTACCAGGATTTATGCCCATAGTCATAATGATTATTTGATTAATACTGAGAAAATCATTATTGAACATTTGACTACTATTGAACAATGTGAAATGTTTTATAATTGATATAAACAATGATTATGTTACATGTATTTCATAAAAAAATAAAAATTTCAGCCTTGGTCTAACTTTATATAAAAATATTTGACATCCAATAGGCTGAATAGCTGATGTTTATATTTGTGCTGGGGTCATTAAACAAATATTCAGTATTCAATGGTCAACCATCTATCATTATTTTATCACAACTTTAGAAATGCCACTTATGAACTTGTGTTTCTTATAAGATAAAGTGTGTATAGTGTAATAATTTTTGCAGTGATATGTCTTCTAATTAATAAGCTAAAGGTTGATCGAATCGGACATTATCCGTTATATATATTGCATGATCAAAAGTTTCACAGAATACTGTTTTTTGACGTATATTTATCAATGCAATCTGATTTTTGGTGATTATACTCCAATGGATTGATAGCATTTTGTGAATTACGTTTTGAAAATGATTTGATGAAATGGTTCCATGAATTTCTGGCTTTAACCAGTATTATGTTTTTTTAATTTATATTTACATGACAATATTTTCATTTCCTACTTCTCACTCTCACTGTAAACTAAAATGTCAAAAGTATAATATGGGCTGTCCAATAAAATCACATCTTTTTGTAATAAAACACAAAAATACAATCACACCCTTAAAACATTCATATTTTACTGCCACAAAGAATTTTTTTTTTTTTACTTTTTTGTTAGGCTGCAGTCATTTGGACTGAAAATCTTGTTAATAGCAGTTTTGGAGTTTGATGAAAAAAAATGTTGTTTAACGACACCACTAGAGCACATTGATTTATTAATCATCGGCTATTGGATGTCAGACATTTGGTTATTTTGACACAGTCAAGTATGAATCAGCCTCCAACGGGTTTTGAACCTCTGTCATCAGCTTGAGAGTCTGACATTCTTCTGCTGGACCACCGAGACTCACAACTTGTTATTTGTGACATGTGGTCTATAGAAGAATATTGCTTTTAATTGGATTAATATTTTTAATTAGGAACTTTCCCACAGACAGGACAGCACATGCCTTTTATATGTTAATCATGGACCATTGCCAGGAACAGAAAATACTCAAATGATATTGATGACCTGCTCTATCACTGAGCTATATGCCACTTAAAATTTACTAGTGATTAAATTAGCTTAAATTTTGACATTTATGTTTTTCTTTCTTCACATTGTTGTACGCTATTCTTTATTCATCTTATTCTGACCAGAATGTTAGATTTGTGTTGTAATAATGTGCGTGTTTTTTGGAATGGGAGATTTTTTAAATTGACTTATGTAAATTATTGCAACAGTGTTTAGCTTGCTTGGTGCTACAAATCACAACATCAGTTTTACAACAGAAAATATCAAAATGTTTGTTTATCCCCAGCTAACATTATATAAAATGTTCACATTGCATTTTGAGTATAAAATTTTGGAAATGGTATATAATGTAAAACTGTTATATATAAAGTTGTGTTAGCTTGAATGTGGTTATTCATTGTTTTGGGTTTTTTGGTCTGAAGTGTGTTTGTAAATTTTATGTTTAAAATTGATCTACTTTTTCGTGTTACGTGAATTGTTTTGTTTAAAAATTAATATTACATTTTTTGTTTCTGTTCTACCAGTGTTCACTAGCTGCAGCAACAGCTTCACATGTAAACTGTTTCTAAAAACATATTTCAATCAGCTGTACTTGGATAACCCCTGAATAGGTCCGCAGCAATTGGCAATGCCATGGAGATTGCTGCAAAATTTTTCATTCACAGTGGCACCTTTTTTTGCTGCGGATTAAAAAAAAAAAATTCAATGTTTTTTTTTCCGTATTATTAAAAATAAAGTATACTTTATACTAAAATTGCCTTGGAAAATGCAGTGGACACTACTCCTCCACAGGATTTATTTTGTTGTGGACATTTTCTAAATTGCAGGGGTTATTTGGATAATCCAATCAGTATGCTAGTCAAAACAATATGAAAGTTACTGGAATTGCCTCCACTTGTATTGTTAAAATTTAACTGATATCCTGAAGTTAATTTAGTATTTAATTATTAAAATTTTATCTGTGGTATAGTCCTCTCCATTATAGTGAGTGAGTGCTCTTAACTTGGCTGACATTATCCCAGGCCTTAAAAATTTTACATTGGCAAAAAACTGCCGTTACCTGGTACTTGATCGTTTTGCTATGATACTACGTAGCAATTTCAAGAAAATAAACATACTTAATTTTTTTAACAGCAGTACAATGCTGCCGTAAAACAAATATATGGCAGCTTTTACGGCGGCATTGACAATTGCTGCTACGAATTTCTGAGGCTGCTGACCAGGGAATGGAAATAGGCAAATGTTTCTGTGCTCAACTTTTGTTATTTTATTTTATCCGGTTAAATGTGAAAATCAACAAAAGGGCTCTCCTCATTTGAAATTTGTTATATAGAATGATTTCCAGACAGTAATGGACAGCATTCTGTTAAATCCATGGTGTACTCACATATTAGCCAAACAATGTGTTGTATATTATATGTAACATAGGGCACATGTCTTCAGCTTCTTGTGTGTTAATTTAATTGATTTTCTTAATTTAAATTAAACAATGCTAGTAATTTTTTTGTTTTTTATTTAATGACTTCACTATTGGATGTCAAACATTTGGTTATTTTGATAAAACTGTAAGATTAGTCTTAAGTGTGAGCCAGAATCCAACAGGTTTTGAACCACTGTCATTAGCTTGAGAGCCCAAAGTTCTGCCGTTGGACCACCTTGGCTCATTACACAATGTTAGCAAATTCACTCTTTTATTATTTATACATACTGTATTATATTAAAAAAAAGATTTTGTTTTCTTTATCCACATTATGAAATGTTCATAAAACATTGATAATATATATTCTGTTTTGTTTATATTCTAGCTTTTGAATTTTTATTATTTTTTTTTTGTATGTTCTTACAATGTAATGTACAGAACACTGAAGTGTGTATTAAATTCTTTATGTACTATTTACATTCCAAAACAACTGACCTTGTTTAGTATTCCAATCAGGGATTTCTGTGTTACTATTAATATTTTTGATTTATGTTGAGAAAAGTGTAAATCCAAAAAACCTTTGCACCAATTCTTTTGCACCCTTTTGGAATTTGTGAGATGATTGAGTTTTCAATTTTTTGCATTGTATAATTTGGCTAATATGTGAGTACACATTTTTAATTAAAAGAATTTTGAAAGATCATTTAAAATATATTATCACCATCATCATAATCCATCACATATTCAATTATAGCTTTAAGTATGTATAGTCTATCTAGATTAAAGAAAAAGCTTGTAAGATGACAATCCGTTATTTTAAATTGTTCAGTCTGTATTTACTGCTGTAAAAAATTAAAAAATGAATAAACTGTAAAGATGTTTAAGCCAATTCCAAAGATGGCAACATTTTTTTAGACTCTTCTGTTGGTTGATGCATATTAAAAAAAGCATGTCTCTATTTGTTGAATGTAAAAAAAAATGTTGCTGTTTGTCTGTATGATCATTTTGAAACCCTAGAATTACCTATTTCTTTCTTGTACATAAAACCTATTATAGAGCAGCTGAAAAGTAATTCTGTTTTAGTATGTAAGTACCGTCTCTTTTAAGCTTAATTACCCATGTCTTTTTTTATGCACTCAATTTGGAAAGTGCTATGTTTGTACAGTTCATTGCGACACACTGAACCATAAGGAAAGGAAAACACACTCCAAATAAATGAAAGGCTAAATTGTGAATGACTGTCTTCCTTTACTTGGCACCAGTGAAGTCAAGATAGCATATGGAAATGACTGGTTACTTCTGAAAACAATCGAATGCCGTTAAATTTTAATGTGTAATTTTATTTCATTTTAAAGTACGATTACGTCATTTTATTCAAACAAATCGTTAAACTAATTAATTTATAATACAATATTAAATATAATGACAATGAAACTGGTTATATTTCATCTGCTCTTTAAGTTAGAACCATGTAATTCTAGGGACTATTTGTTAAAATATGAGTTTTTAACAAGATGTGCATGGTTTAAACTTCTTTGCACCTTTGAACTGATATCTTGTCATGTACCTATCTTTATGTTTAGTGTACGAAGCATTCCAGTATTGTAGTTTGTTAGATAAGATGAATGTGACAGACACTGGCTGTAGGAGTTGCTGCTTTACCGGTACACACAAGTGGCGGATCCAGAAAATCCATGTAGAGGGACTCCCAATAATATGATGCCAAAAGCCACCAATATCCTCTTAATGGAAAAAAAAACCCCAAAAGGGATTTAAATCACAAAATTTAGGGATTGGGCCTGGCCCCTTAAGCCCAACCTAGATCTGCCACTGCACACTAATGTAGTGTGAACACTGATAGCTTTGGTTTTAGTGAATTTTATTTGTTATGTAATGGTTTTTCATGTTGATTAATACGTCATTGTAAGCGAGCAGAATGATATAAATATGTGTTCTTTATTGTGATCTCTGAAATTGTGATTTTTTTTAAAATGTTAACTGATGAAGCAAAAAATATACATGTAAATGTAAGTGCATATTTGAAAATTGCAAATATATGTTTATTCTTGTTCGTGTTGTTGCCAAGCAATTGAGAATAAACATGTTAAAACAGTTAACCACAGTATGATGTTTTTGTTATACTGTGATACTGAATCATGGGATTATATATTATTAATGCATTCAAGAGGAGGAACATTTATAGCATTTCTTATCCTGCATAAAGAAAGGAAAAGACACCCCAGCACATTGTTTAAAATAGTTTTATTTAACGACGCCTCTAGAGCACATTGATTTTTATCTTATCATCGGCTATTGGAAGTCAATCACATGGTCATTCTGACATATGTATTTAGAGGAAACCTCGTGCCACAACATAGGCTACTCTTTCCGATAAGCAACAAGGGGTCTTTTATATGCTCCTTTCCACAGACAGGACTACATACCACGGCCTTTGATGAACCAGTTGTGGACTACTGGCTGGAACAGAAAATAGTCCAAACTGCAAATGGGTCCCCTGAGAAGGACTGATCCTCAGTGGCTATTAGGTGTCTGACGTGTGGTGTTATGTATTATTAGAGGAAACCTGCTACCACCACACCGGCTCGTTTCTGATTATGTATGTATGTATGTACTTGTTTGTGTTTAAGGGAACGGGATCTAGCTCAAATGATAGTGTCTGCCTGTGAACCGGTTGGTCATCGGATCGATATTTCTCAGTGGACCCATATGCAGTTTGGGATATTTTTCTGTTCCAACCAGTGGCCCACTACTGGTTTATCAAAGGCCATGGTATATGCTGTCCTGTCTGTGGGACGATGCATATAAAAGATCCCTTGCTGCTTATCGAAATGAGTAGCCTATGTGGCAGCAGCGGGTTTCCTCTTAAGACATGTTAGAATGGACGTCCAATAGCTGATGATCAGATAAAAATCAATGTGCTCTAGAAGCGTCGTTAAATAAAACAAACTTTCTTTATTATTTGTGTTTACATCCAGAAAGGTTCAAACACGCTCTTCATGGGTACACATCTGACACTAGTTCAGAGAACGTACCCAAGATATCTGATTAGCAGCAAGGGACCTTTTATAAGCATTTTCCCAAAGACAGGAACCGGTATCGGTATTAAAAATCCCATGCCTCAATTGAGATTTGATCCCAGTACCTTCCGACACCATCATATAATATCCTATAAAGGGATCCAGTTTCATAACAGCACCATAGCATTTTCTATATACCCAACAAAAAACTTTTACATCACTCAAAGTGAATGTAAGACGCCCATTATAAATATATAGAGGATATATGAGTCCATGACCGACGATGTTTACGACACGAGTGCCTAAATTATCATATTTCCCGAGCGATAGTGAGGGAAATGTGATAATTTAGGCATGAGTGTCGTAAACATCGTCTGTCATGGACACGAATATAATATTCTGTTTATTACCATAACACTGTCTTGCTAAATGAACAAATGTTTACTTAACTGCGGAGTAATGTTTGTTCATTGATGTCTTGAAAACATTATTAAGTGACATCATAAACTGACATTAAACAATCAGGGGAAAATGTACTCTTACAACAGCCAATCGTTAAACGACAATCCTAGGAGGACATACGATTATTATTACATATGTAATAACATACAAGGGAAATCGTACAATAAATATTACCCACGTTATGCTGTACCGCGTAGGTAATAAAATTTTATTTTTGTAAAAATCATAAATATCCATAAGGATTGCTTCGTATGCCAGTAAGCCCATGCAATTCACAAAAATCATAAATATCCATAAGGATTGCTTCGTATGCCGGTAAGCCCATGCAATTCACAAAAATCGATAAGATTTATGGGGAAAATGTACAAGTTGACACTTCTGCCTTTTGGCTGAAACGTTTTCAGAATAATTTGATTGAAAGACAACCATGTTTATTTCAAATGGTCAATGCACTGCTTTTTAACATTCTCGTGATCATAACAGATTCTGACCTCTGTCACTTATACTGGTGAATTAGTTTTACAATCAATAAAACGCCATTCTCTCGAGTACAAAGGGTACATTATTAAATACACCTTTCTATGAATGGTTTTTTATTTTATTTGTTTAATGACACCATTAGAACAAATTGACATTTGGTTATTTTGACACGTAGTAAAGTGTGAGCCAGCCTGCAATGGGTTTTGAACCACTGTCATCAGCTTGAGAATGTGAACTTCTAACCCTGGACCACTGAGGCTCACTTTTTCTATGGATGGATACAGAATGATAAAAAAATTCACAAACACAGATAACAAAAACATAAATAAATACATCTGCTGTTATATTTTATATAAAATAAATTACCCATCCATTTCTATTAAAAAAGGAAAAAAAGATTTGATGAGTTGAACTGCAGATAATTTAAGCCGACCTCAGTGGTGCTGTCGTTAAGCTGCTGATCTCACAGCTGGTAGGTACTGGGATCAAATCTCAGTCGAGGTATGGGATTTTTAATCTCGATACCTGCTCCAATCCAGAGTGAGTGCAAAGGCTCAATGGGTAGGTGTAAGCCACTTACACCAACCAGTGATCCACAACTGGTTTATCAAAGACTGTGGCATCTGCTATCCTGTCTGTGGGAAAGCATATATAAAAGATCTCTTGTTGCTAATCAGAAAGAGTAGCCTATGTGGCAGTATTGTTTCCTCTAAAAGACCACAAGTCACAGAATACTATATGTCTGCCACCTAATAGCCCCCTGAATAAACAATTTGCTGGGGTGTCACTAAACAATCCTTTCCTTTTTGCCAGATAATTAACAAAGAAGTCCTTGAAATCTTATCATCTGAACTAATAATTATGATGATAATAGTGTTGTTGTGGTTGTTGTGGCTGTTCATGATGATAATGATGATAATGACAATGAAGATGATATCAAATATGATGATGTAACTTATATTTAGATCAAATACACATATATTATTAATGATGCTTAGAAAGACTATCTGTTTTATGTGAAGACATACATCACATGTTGTGTCGACTCATTATAGTGGTGGTAATATGAACAACAGCTGTTAAAGTGAGTCTCACATGTGAGTATTTCAATTAGAGTGAGTTATTGTTGGTGTCAGTATATTGCACACCAACTGTCATGTGCTTACTACTAAAGCTGATTACATAACTAACAGAAATTATTCATATTTGCTTCAACAAATGCAAATATTATGACGGTTTACCTTTAATAATTGATTCAAGCTATATTTATCACCATTTTACAAATACAGTTATGTAAATAAAAATATAGAAATAAAGTATTTAAATTAATAAAAAAAAATTACAAGCTCAAAGAAAGAAAATATAATTAACAGACAAGGATTAAAATATAAAAAATTGCAAATAAAAAAAGCCAATTAATTACCCGGTGGGCATTCATAATGGTTTACATAAGGTTTGTTATTTTCATTGTGTCGCTCTGGTCATTATGACGAGTAAGCTTGCCTATACAATGATGTCATTACAATTTGTAAAAGTGCAAATGACGTCACTAAAACTGGGAAAAGTACAACATAACATTATCCATTATGTTATTTCTCTAAACTGTTGTGCAATTAGAAAGTTTAAAAAGTAGAGTGATTAAAATTGTCTGGGGTAATAAATAGAATATCAAACTCATTACCATTTATTATGAAATTTTTGTCTCTCGTGAAATAATTTGATAATAAATGGCTACTCATTTTATATGCTCTATTTATTACGTTGCTAGGTAACTGGTATAATGAAGTCATTGGCAGGAAACAGGAATTCTCCTTAAACCTAATTCCTGACTGTAAACAAAGTGAAAACAGAAAACCTCACATGCCTTCAATCAAATCTCTATTAGTAACAACAGTGTTTCCTTAATAAATGTAACCAATTCAGTGATGAATCCTGAAAATACATTTAGGGGGGACCCCTAAAGATTCCCAGGATTCTTTAAATTAAAAAAAAAACAAATAATAAAAAATAAAACATTTTTTTTAATCACAAATTTTTCTTTTAATATCAGGCCCTAGATCTGCCACTGCAATTAATTTCAGAAAATGATTGCCTTTTTAACAGGAATCTTCATATATCCTGATTTTTCTGAGATAAATAATTATCTATACTGCCTCATGCCGTTTGATGTGAAAAACCTAACAATCCCAATTAAATTGTTATTGAAACCCTCCATTTAAATACCAAACACAATTATAACCAAATCATATGCTGAAAACCCCTCAGCCATGTACTCTACATGGTTGACATTTCAGAAGGATAGCACCATTTTTTGGAAAAAACTGGGTTAAAGATAATAAAAACAACTGACCAAGTGAGCACTGTTTTACTAGAACAATGTCTTTCTGAATAATAATTTTATGCTTGAAATAGATAATGAGAAGTTTAGATAACAATCAGAAAGTATACAAATTGACCGTAATGCTTTTTGATGACTATCTCATCAGATAAGGAAAGGATCATTTGTTTAGTTATACCCCTTGCACATGATTTGTTCAGCAGCTGTTAGGTGTCTGACATATGGTATTCTGTGACATGGTCTTTTAGAGGAATCCCGCTACCTCCAGATAGGCTACTCTTTCTGATTAGCAGCAAGGGGTCTTTTATATGCAGTTTTCCCACAGACAGGACAGCACATACTACAGCCTTTGATAAACCAGTTGTGGACCAGTGGTTGGTGTAAGTGGCTTACACCTACCCACTGAGCCTTTGTGTGGCACTCACACTGGGTTGGAGCTGGTATCGAGATAAAAATCCCATGGATCGAATGAGATTTGATCCCAGTACCTATCAGTTGTGTGACCGACAACTTAACCATTGTGCCATTGAGGCTGGTCACAAATTGACCACAATGCTATTTGAGGACTATTTAATTAGATAATAATGAAAATCATCTATACATGTAGCTATAAAGTACTAACTTACATCCTGTCCCAAAATACATCTTATTTTACTTCTATTAATCTGTAAATAAACAGTGATTAGAGTCCAATGATATCACACCAAATGTGTTGGCAATATAAGTCTTGATTTTACTTCTATTACTCTGTAAATAAACAGTGATTAGAGACCAATGATATCACACCAAATGTGTTGGCAATATAAGTCTTGATTTTACTTCTATTACTCTGTAAATAAACAGTGATT
>JAULBS010094286.1:0-16949 GCA_032355785.1 Symmetromphalus regularis | reverse complement strand
ATATTAAAGCAATACAAAAGAGCATAAAAATAATGTTTCTATAATGTCAGTTTGGTTGACAGCAAGAACCCGGTAACATACATTTTGACGTTTTTGGTACCGTTATACCATGTAAACCACACTGGATTAAAACAAGCACTACCTTCATAATGACACTCATATTAAAGCAATACAAAAGAGCATAAAAATAATGTTTCTATAATGTCAGTTTGGTTGACAGCAAGAACCCGGTAACCCATATTTTGACGTTTTTGGTACCGTTATACCATGTAAACCACACTGGATTTATTAAAACAACACTACCTTCATAATGACACTCATATTAAAGAAATAAAAAAGTACATAAAAATAATTTTTCAATAATGTCAGTTTGGTTCAGAGCAAGAACCCGTACAGTTAATTGTTGTAAAATTATATCGTTATATTTGTCTGGTAACCCATCACAAAATCGTTATTTTCTCAAAATTACCGCTTCGTGAGTTATGTGGTTCTTACACGTAAGTTATCTGGTTCTTACATGTGAGTTATCTGGTTCTTACATGTGAGTTATCTGTTCTTACACGTGAGTTATCTGGTTCTCACACGTGAGTTATCTGTTCTTACACGTGAGTTATCTGGTTCTTACACGTGAGTTATCTGTTCTTACACGTGTGTTACCTGGTTCGTACACGTGAGTTATCTGGTTCTTACACGTGAGTTATCTGCTTCTTACACGTGAGTTATCTGGTTCTTTCACGTGAGTTATCTGGTTCTTACACGTGAGTGATCTGGTTTCTACACGTGAGTTATCTGGTTCTTACACACAAGTTATCTGGTTCTTTCACATGAGTTATCTGGTTCTTACGCGTGAGTTATCTGGTTCTTTCACTCAGGTCTTCAATTAAAATTGCCCCCGACAGGGATTGGTGATATTCCTTCCTTTATAGTATCAGTCTTTTTGTCTTGTATATTCTTGTAATAATATTGTCAACACGTAGACTATACCTTGGTAAACGATATCTAGTATAACAACTGCATCCAAGTTTCATTAGTAATCAATATTGAGACCACAAAGCCTCTTAAATTCCATGGGACTATGCCTTTAAAGAGAACAATTCTTTTTTTCCTTCATTAAACTCTTTTCATTTATCAATAATAGTTATAGTCTGTTTACGCTAACTGGAACAACGATTTTGACGAATAAAAAACTAAATATATAACTTACCTCATTAATGTTGATATTTTTTTTATTAAAAATAATTGCCTACTTTTTGTCTCGATTGCTGTGTCCATTGATTCTGACTGATTTTGATTTTCTACAGACGTCATACAAATCCATATAAAACTGAGGGTCTTGTTAGGTAATTATTTGTATAATGTATTTTTATGGAACGCGGTTATTATTTTATAAATATATTGATCATAATTTAATAAATATGTCATATTTGCAAAGATTTATTTATTGAAGCAAAAACGATGAACGAGATACGAATATTACCGGTGATGACCGAGATGTTAAAACGGGTAGTGACACCTCTTTGTAATAAACCCATCTTACGTTATCGCTGTGAAACATTTTCGTACAAGTCAATTAGTAATATTTTAAATAATCATTACATAAAATAATGTTTAAAACTGGAACAGAGGACATTTTTGCTATTTCCAAAACTCTAGTTCTTTTTCGCCAAGGTTCAAACTAAAGTAATCGACAAAAATCCATGTTCCAAGTAGCGTAAACAGACTGTGGGTTCACGCAAACTAAAGTAATCGACAAAAATCCATGTTCCAAGTAGCGTAAACAGACTCTGGGTTCACGCAAACTAAAATAATCGACAAAAATCCATGTTCCAAGTAGCGTGAACAGACTATAGGTTCACGCAAACTAAAGTAATAGACAAAAATCCATGTTCCAAGTAGCGTAAACAGACTGTGGGTTCACGCAAACTAAAGTAATCGAAAAAATCCATGTTCCAAGTAGCGCAAACAGACTGTAGGTTCACGCAAACTAAAGTAATCGACAAAAATCCATGTTCCAAGTAGCGTAAACAGACTATGGATTCACGCAAACTAAAGTAATCGACAAAAATCCATGTTCCAAGTAGCGTAAACAGACTGTGGATTCACGCAAACAAAAGTAATCGACAAAAATCCATGTTCCAAGTAGCGTAAACAGACTCTGGGTTCACGCAAACTAAAGTAATCGACAAAAATCCATATTCCAAGTAGCGTAAACAGACTGTAGGTTCACGCAAACTAAAGTAATCGACAAAAATCCATATTCCAAGTAGCGTAAACAGACTGTAGAAACAGTTATTGCAGAGAGAGAAACCTGGTGTATGGTCCAGCATAGTAAATAAATATTGTTTGTTGACATTACTTAGTGTTGCTTAGGTAGAGTGGTGGCACATCACAGGTAACTATTAAAAGTAATTATGCTGATTGTTGTGCAACATAGAAATGACACTAATTAATCTTGATTGACATCTAATTTCTCAAATTTGTAAAAGTTAACTCTTTAAAAAAAAAAAAAAAAATCACTAATTATAAATAACAGTAAACAAGAAAATAACATATGTGGTTGGTTTTAGGTATTAAAGAAATAACTCAACATACTCTCAGTTACCGATGCAAATATCTTTGGTGCCACTGGAGTCACGGGTATTTATCATCTCGCAGCGAAACAAGGGGAGATAAGTCATGCTGTTCTGGAAAGATTTTAACGAGCTTTTCATGGACAAAATTTAGACGTCTAAAACATTATATTATTATTTTTATTTATCATCAGTTTTCAATTTTAGATATAGATACTATGTATACAAAAAACTGAAATAATAATAAATCAATAAAAATTACCCATTTTATATTTCAGTTCTCCTTTAAATATTGCCTATATACTTTTATTGACCAGTTAAACACTGTAGTCTATGAGATTCCATTTGGTAAATTACACCTTTGAGAGCAATCATCTTGGCTATATGTCATTTTCATATTCGCGCTTGTGTTGTAACTGAGATAGAATCGGCTCGAAACAGTCAACTCGTTTCCCCAAGAGATATAACAAATCTTATTCAGTATTCATGATATCTCCCTCCAATTTATAGTGGATTGACATTTTTTTGTTTAACATCTCCACTAAAGCACTTTGGTTTATTAATCACCGACTATTGGATGTGAAACATTTGGTAATTTTGACATTTAGTCAAGTGTGAACCAGCCTTCAACGGTTTATAAAACAGCTCCACGTTGAGAGATCGACGTCATACAACTAGAGGGAGCGGGATCCAACTCAAACGGTAGCGTGTCTGCCTGTGAATCGGTCGGTCGTCGGATCGAACCTGCTCAGTGAACCTATATGCAGTTTGGGCTATTTTCCGTTCCAACCAGTGGTCCACAACTGGTTTATCAAAGGCCGTGGTATGTGTTGTCTTGTCTATGGGATGGTGCATATAAAAGACCTTGCTGCTTATCGAAAAGAGTAGCCAATGTTGCGGCTGCGGGTTTCCTCTAAATACATATGTTAGAATGGCCACATGATTGACGTTCAATAACTGATGATAAGATAAAAAACATCTATGTGCTCTAGAGGCATTGTTAAATAACACAAACTTTACTTTTCCTGCAACTAGATCACAGAGACTCACTAGTGGACTGACAGAGGTTACATCATGAAATGAGTAAAACTTTTGCTCATCAACAATACATTTCTATTTTTTTTTTTTAATAATAATAAAACATTTTTTTTTTAATAATCATAATAGTAGTAATAATAATAAATACATAAATAATTAATTAATTAAAAATCTGATATTGTGTATTGCACTATTTCCATTTCATTATCTATATACTGAACAGCAAAAGAAATGCAAATGTTTGTTCAAATCCAGTTTAATCAAATCAGATGAAAAATTCATAAAACCATAAACCTCATGCTGTACACGCTTTACACTTCTCTGCACATGCTTTCAATAAGCAAAACAGCCAACATCAAAATATGGTAAGCTTTTATTCATTGCAAATTAAAATTGCGTTGTTTTGTTGTTTTAGTTTGCTGTTCCATATAGTATATCTATGCAATTTATAGTAGACCTTCAGAAAAATACTCATAGTTTCTAATATTTAAAAATCTTTGTTTTTTTGCACAATATACATGCAATACCGTAGAACTTTGTTTTGTTTATTTAATATAATGGGCAAGAACAAAGTTACTGGATAATCGCAGGTATGACATGTATAACGTTTTGTTATTGGAGAGACAAGGACTGGGAAGTGTTTCTAGTCGGTAAGAAGATGAAAGGTCAGAAAAAAGATAAGGAGCTCTTTGCATTCTCCAATAAATCAAAAGAAAACAACAAACAGACAATATTACAAATAATAATAATAATAAATAAGAAAAAACTAATATTACCACAGACCCCCACCCCACCCCCCAAAAAATTAAACCAAACCAAAAAAAACAACAACAATAACATCCTCAGAAACACCACCATTTTACAGCATTTTAAAGTCTGTCTTTCGTGTTTGTTTTGTTATTTTCCTCCTTTTATGTTGAAGCCCCAACCCTAATTGTTATTGTTTTCCTAATTAAAAAAAAAAATTCGCTTTTCATGTTATTTATGTAGTTCTTCGTATTTAGGTTAAACACCTTTATATTTTCTCTAATAAAAAAAAAAAGGAAAAAAGAAGGGAAAAAAGACCGCCATATTAGATATTTCACTTTCAACTCTTCAGTTTTCCGTTGTAATCAACAACCTATTTACCTTTGATATATCCTTAAGAACGTGTTTCAATTTCGTGATCATCATGAGGAAAATTCATTTGTGAATTAATTCACCTCGTGTAGCATCCATCTCTCCTAATGAACGATTAGCTGTTCGAACACGGAAAGCACGGACATCAAAGTACTAGACACAACACCTAAGGAAATGACGTTTTTTGTAATCTTCGATAAAAGGCGCTGTCCATATTACGGCCATATTTGCGCGATGCGCCATTTACAATATGACATTTCATAATGGCAGAGCTTCGTGTTGCACGAATGTCTGTTTAGAAATAAGATTGTGGGGTGTTATGCAGCTTAGGGCCAGATTTACGACGTTTACATAAAAGATAAAAGTCTAGGGCCTTTTTTAAAAAATTATTTCTATTTTTTTTTTCTGTTTTGCATTATTGAAATAGTCATTGAGAAATGAATCTTAGGAAAAGACTGATGTGCAAAAATTAACGACGCAAAATTCTGGTTTAAAATAAATAAATAATAATAATAATAAAACAAAATAACAGTAACAGCAATGGCTAAGAAGAAAACAGTATCCACCACATCCCGCTCTAATAAAAAAAATAAAAATAAAAAATTAAAAAAAAATTAAAATAATAATAAAAATAAATAAATAATAATAATAATGATAATATATATATATTATTTAAAACGACACAAAAAACTTATAATAATAAAAATCACCACCCCGAATTTGTTGAAATCACAAAGTATATATAATTCTTGGTAGAAGGGGGGGGGGGGGTGTCTTTGTTATTGTTTCAAAATAAACACGATAAATTACCCAATTCATCGTATTGGAAAAATATGTGTTAGCCTGTTTGAAGAAAAGTGCATTTAAAAGATCCCTTGCTGCTAATCAAATGTGGCAGAACACACTTATGACAAAGACAGTGTGCTTGAACATTAATTGGAAATAAGCTCGAACCTAAATAAAAAAACACACTAAGCAAACAGGTCGGGAAATTACCTGCTGATTTCACGGAAGCAATTGTTCCGTTTCAGAAAGATTTCGCTTAAAGCAGTATTACGAAAAGAAAAAAAAAACAACAAAAAAACAACAACAACATTTCCGTCAAATTATATTGGAGTAAAAAATAAAATATCCTTAATTGAGGGCAAATACGTTGTTTTGTACTATGTCAATTATCTATAGAATTACTCATTACAATGGAAAGAACACTTTTACACCTAAGTTTGGTATTTAGAGCATTTGTAGCAATTGCTAATAACGAAAAAGATCACTTTATGGGGAAATAATCTTTACAATTATAAAAATGTTTATTTCGTTTAACGTCACCACTAAATCACATTGATTTATTAATCATTGGCTATTGGATGTCAACCATTTGGTAATTGTGACACATAGTCTTTAGAGAAAACCCGCTACTTTGTTCCATTAATATCAAGCGATATTTTCTTTACATTTACACACATCAGACGCGTTGGAACGAAATTCACATTGGAAGTGGGGCTGCTCCCGTTTCTGAACATCAGAATTTACCGGTGAATAATTCAACAATGAATATGGAACATAGTAATGAGAATTATTGGGGGAGGGGGTGTAGCAGCCCCTACAACTCTCTTCTCCCCCCTCCCCAGGCTCCAACGCCCCTGCACATAATATGGACAGCACATACTACGCCCTTGCTGTTTATCGATAATATATCGATTGTATGGCGGTAGCGGGTTTTCACTACACTAGCACTAACATCTGCTATGCCCTGGACAGACAGGGGCGTAGCTAGCTAAAGAACGATATGGAAGCAGAAAAGTACGGCGAGGGGTCTGAGGGCCGCTCAAGTGAACTGTTGACACTCAGGATCATCTTTAATTAATAACGCCCCCACCCCACCCCCCTCTCTCTCTCTCTCTTTCTGCCTGTCTCTCTGTCTGTCACTCGTGTTTTTTTGTGTTTTTTTTGTTGCGAAAACGACGTAGATGAACATGCTGCCGTGCCTCCGGGTAGCTATGCGCCTGACAGACAGCACAAGAACCTGAATTGTGTGTTGGAAACGTGCTTGAACATTAATTGGTGTAGGTCACCCGCCTGATGCGTCGAAAATAATTTAACCCACCAACCAATCTTGAGTTATCTCCCTATCTGCATTACCCAGCGAAACTGTTGAAACACTATTCATTTCTAGTTTTAAACAGGTAAATAAATAAAAGTGGAAATGCATAAGTTTAAAAACAATATGCTGTGTTTAGTCGAACGAATGATTATTACCCCAGCCCCAGTTCCAGCCACCTCCACACATACATTCATTAACGTGTTTACATTTTGGCCGTTATCGACATGTTGTCCGTTGACTTGATACTGGTGATAATAAATGAGAGTTTTTTCATCGCCTCGGTAGCGCAGTAGGTAGCGCGTCAGTCTCATAATCACAGAACCAAATAGAGCAATCTGAAGGTCGTGAGTTCGATCCTCACCCGGGGCATCTTTTTTACCTGGTTTCTTATGAAATTCATAATTATATTTTTCTTTTCATTTTAGCTTTTATTTCCTAAGCGATAAGTTATTTTTGCTTCCAGACAGTTTTTTCCATTACCGGTGTAACAAAGTCCGTGTTGTGTTTTGTATGTTATAATCTGTAAACAAAACACCCCTTGTGGCGAAAGCGTGTTTCTTTTGTGAACGATGTGTTACAAATAAAGGCGCGGATGCAGGATTTTTTAAAGGGGTCCCAAATGATGGGTAATGTTTAATTTTCGCATCCTTCCAATCGTAATATTAAAAAAAAAAAAAAAAAAAAAAGAGAAAAGGGAGGTTTGGATCCCTGGACCCCCTGAATCCGCTACCGAAATACCCCGCGTTTGTCACCTAATAGCAGCTGATTAAAAAGCCGTTAAACAAATAAATTAATATACCATTCTGAAACAAAAGAAAAAACTGCTTTGAGACCAGTGGAGGATCGACCCAACGACCAGATGCTTTCAAGAGCTTTACGATTGAGCTACATCCCACTCAAATCTGTAATTATTATTTTTCTAATAACAAAGCAGACTTTACGTTACGAAATAATCACCTGCTGTCGGATGTCAAAAATAGGTCATCATTCATCTAGGACAAGAAAATCTGTGGTCATACCAACGTTACTAAAATTATCCATCACACACAGGGAATTCTCCGCGTCGGAAAATAATCCTTTCAGAAAAACGTGAGAAATGGCGAGAATTCGGTACGAAGGTCGGAAAGTCCCCACCCTACGATTATTAAAGACTCTATTCAACAAAAGACTCGCGACAATGGAAACGAAATCTTCTTTCATCGCTCGTCTCTCTACCTGATCATTTGAACCAATTTTCTGTAGTTAAAAATTACCCACCAGTCCCGCTAATATAAAGTGGCGGAAAGCCAATTACATCCTCCCGGGTTACTGATTTCAACGTGGATTTGTAGCATTTCAGTCCTGGTGTAATTTTCTGCTTGGGTTTCTCAATTAGAGTCAAAACATATAAAGAAATTTCGTTCATTTTGATTGATATTAAACAATTCAAAGAGACAATATGGCGACCTGAGGTTTGATTCTGTTAAACCACGCGCGCGCAATTTATTTCCGTAGTTTGACAAAACGGTCAATTTTGAAGGATTAAATATATATAAGGATAATGTGTAGTTTTAATAGAAATATGTCAGGAGATTATTGTTTGTTTATGACACACGTCAGGTTGAATTAAATGAAAATACGATAGAGTATTACTGAAATATATTTGTAAATAATTTCAAGTGTTACTGTTCGCTGCCTATTTTTATCGTATTCTTGAGCGTAAATCCTGGGGAGACGGCGTAGGGGGTGGGGCGGGGGGGTGGCACACGTCTAAAATAATAATCTTTACCAGTATTTCTATTTATTGTATCAATGTAACACTTAAACATGTGTTCTTAGCGAAAATATACAGAAGTACAAAGGGAGTATATAATGACATCAATCCTGGAGGATGGTAGGACACATCCCCCCACTTTTTGAAAGATGTAAATAATTTTATAAATCCACCTCCACCCCAACCAAGCCACTAAACTCCATGCATTCCCATTCTTCATGAACAAAATCATTGAGAGAACAGGGAGATGCTTCGTCCCCCACTTTTTGGAGAGGTGAGATTTCCCGTCCACCCTAACCTCCCCCGCCAATTCCAGGAAGCGATTTTCGCCCTTGATCATGTACCATGCGTTTGTCACCTAATAGCCACCTCTCTCTATTCCCTAGCATTTATCTCCCCCCACCCCTCACCGGGTCGGACGCCCTGCTCATAAGACGCGGGATCCCGGCGAGGGGGAGACGTGCCCGAAAAAATGTGGGCATGGTATAAAAATACCGGCAACTGGTAACCTAATAGCCGGTAATTAACAGGTATGTCAACCAGTCCTGCCGGTGCGGTGGTTACTCTATCAGACTTTCGACTGGTAGGTACTGGGATCAAATCTCATGGATGGGTGTACATCACTTATACCGACCATTGGTCCACAGTTGGTTTATTAAATTCGTGGTTTGTTTTAAACGCGTTTTACCCTCTTTTAGTTTAGAACTACGTTAACAGAAATAAAGTAAAGTAAAGTTTGTATTATTTGACGACGCCACTATTGTTTAATTTTTTTTTTTGTATCTTATCATAGGTTATTGGACGTCAAACGTGTAAAGTAAAGTAAAGTTTGTTTTATTTAACGACGCCCCTAGAACACATTGATTTCTTTTATATCTTATCATAGGCTATTGGACGTCAACCATGCAAAGCAAAGTTTGTTTTATTTAACGACACCTCCAGAGAACATTGATTTTTTTTGTATCTTGTCATCGGCTATTGGACGTCAAACATGTGGTCATTCTGACATATTTCTTCAGAGAAAACCCGTTGCCGCCACATATGCTACTCTTTCCGATAGCAGCAAGATGTCTTTTATATGTACTTTCCCCAAAGACAGGACAGAACATAACACGGTCTTTGATGAACCAGTTGTGGACCACTGATTGGAACGGAAAACACCCCAAACTGCAAACACGTCCACTGAGAAGGATTGATCCGATGAACTACGCTGACAAGTTCATTGAAGGTTTTCTGAACTCGCTGACAGCATCTGTCATCAAATAACTGTGGTTCGGGTCAGGATATCGACAATGCTACCATGCGAGGAATCCGGCGTACGGATAAACTGAACGAATTGCTAATTGCTAATATGCTGCTATCAATTTTCCTCAAGCCCGAGGGCAATGGGTGCATCCAGGCTTCGAAAATACAGCCACGTATATGTTTATGTCAATAAAAAAAGTATGTTTAGATGTACGGGATCGTTAGTAATAATTCGTTCCGGATTTAGCTACTCACAATAGGATTAAGTTGCAGCTAAATTATATTCATTTGGGCATAATTTGGAACTAAACGAACCTTAAAGACGATTATACGATTAAGCTGTCAGATTCTTCAAGAAATTGATATGTACTTCATTAGTATAAGTTTTAATTTTATAAACACTGAGTCTACGTGAATGATTCAGTGTGATTTTAAGAATATTGTGTACTTGATGGAATCTGGAATTGAATGAAAATGAGTAGAATAACTTTAGGAAATAAACTAATAAATGTTATGTTTAATGCCTGTTGAGTACCCTGTCAAAATTCCATTCGGGAAGTAATGGAGAATGTACGAGGAAGTGTGGATTCGTGAAAAATAATTCACGAGCCCCGTAGGGGCGAATGAATTATTATTCACGGATCCACACTTTCGAGTGCTTTTTCCTACCTAATCCACCAGTCTAAATATAATTGTCGGTACGAAATACTTTTTAATTATGTATGGTATGTCACTTCCGCTTTGGTTAAAACTCTCATGAATTTTGAGAAAATAATAAATCAAATACGACATAACCCAGTCAGGTCTCAACAACAGAATTGCACGTGCAATGTAATAGACATATTTAACTCTCGATGATTACGCTGATTGTTATACCTAAAATGTTCGTTCACCTGTAACAAATCGATTGGTCAAGATCGATAAATAGTTAGTTCGAGTTGGATGGTTGAATCAATCCGGAGGCGGTGTGTTCAAACCCAAGTAAGTGAGATACTGTGGTATGATGTGTGTGTGTACTAACGGTGTAATGGATGTGTAACGGTGTAATGGGTGTGTAAGAGCAAAGTGAATGAACTTAGAAGATAGTGTCTGAAAAAAAGAAGAATATCTATGACTGGGAAAAATGCGAAACTTTCTCCTCACCATAGCGTTCAGCACTTGCTGCACGTACATGCATTCTCTGCGTTCATTGGTCTCTCACGTGTAGATTCGTGAAAAATAATCAACATTTAACACATTAGTGTGACTTCACTACAGTGGATTAAACTTAAATAACGGGGAATTAAACCATAAGTCATAGATATTTATATTTGGTAATCCTATTTACTCTGAATACTGGGAATTATTAGGTGTTGTGTATACCGACTGTAACTGTACATGTATTATTGGGGTAGTACATTATCAAATATATATATATATATATATATATATATACATACATATACTAAAGTATATACGTGAATGAGAAATCTATGTGGTTTGTGAAGAACTTTTAACAAAGACAACTGTTTGAAAAAGGGTTTGCTCATTAGAGCTAGACAGTTTCACAACTATAAAACAATGTCACGAGTATAGTGTTACTATCTTTGTTTTAAGTGTGTTACTGGTTGCTGCCTGATTTTATTAACATAATTTACCACAATTAGCTTACCTATGTATCTGTCTACTTGTTTGACATTGAAAATTTGACCTTGAATGTCAAAATTTGGTATGAACCTTTCTGAGTTCCGCAATGCAAGAATTTGAAGGGGGTCATTTGTTATTCTAGATTGATTGGCTGCATTACTGTAGGCATTTTCCCGTTTGCTGTCAAAAAACAGATAATTTTAGCACCTTTTGACATAGGTTGTCTTTCGTTTCCTACATGGCGGTCATTTTACATTATACAGGCTATTTCAATATAAATGGGTTAAAAGCATAGCAGGGAGTCTAATCAAAGAGATTCAGTGTAAACGTGACAATTTTTTAGTTTTGTTCTTGGTCTATGTAAGGTTGTTTATAACAGTATTCGAGATTTTGGACAAGGCCAAGAAAGTGTGACCTTTTGACCTCTAGTGACCTAATTATTGAACTTATTTGCATATAACACCTATCATTATCAAGAGTTCCCCAAGATCCACAATTTGAAGGGTCACGTGATCTATTATCTTCTATAACAACGGTTCTAGGGGACTTATTTTGCGCTTCCAACACAAAAGGGTTAATCTAGAGAATTGCTCAAGGGTGACGAGCGGTCATCCACCTGGAAACTGAAAACTACCACCCTGTGTACCAAAATCACCAAAGAAAAAAAACTTTAACTCTAGGCACCTGGACTATTTAAACAATATGCCAGTATGACAACAACTTCAATGGTATTTACTAGTAGACTAATAGCCTATAGAATATGTGTATACCTGGTCAGTGTTAACATGAAAATAATTGCGCTACTTCCAAGAGAAAATATTTAATCTATATACCAAAATAAAAATAGTTGCAGTGGTACTTGTTAGTAGACTGGTAGCCTACTGAATAGAAAAGACATGTTTTACAAAATCTAGAGCTTTGTTTAATATTCACCTACTAGATATCACATATATAAGATATTTGTCATACCAGTATACTGATCAAAGAATAAACTACTTGTCATTACAGATGATGCTACGGTGTATTAGATACAGTTGTAGATCTCTGCCTGGAATACACTGAGTGAAACTGTGCTAGTGATTGTATATGTCTCTACAAGTCGGAAATATCTAGATGTAATGGATTTGAGGTAATATTGGGATTATACAACTCAGACCATCCAAGCAGTGCTTAGTACAATTTAGTACATAGTGTTACCCCGATAGTGTTATCCCTGACAGTCACACTACATACATTAAACTTGTGTAAACACGGTTATACACTAAAGTGGGTCAGTGATTTCACTAAGGAACAACCAGGAAGTGAACTAGTAGGTGTGTGTGAAAGAATCGCATACATGTGTGTATAAAGTGAATAGTAGAAGACCTATTAAATTAACTATATTCATAATCAGCAGCGCTGGATGTTTGTAAATTTGTCGAGTAATAACATAACATCAAGATTTGTCTAATGTTACCAGCCTTATGAATGTTATATAGATGTTACCAGTAGATACTCGTATTTATACACGTGTTTTATGTACGTCAGTCGTACATCTATATAACACAGAAGCAGTCAATGGCTTGAGAGTTGTATAACTGTACATGCGTACATGAACTTTTGTAGTATAAATGAAAACAAGAACATGGTAGAGATAAGACATTATTATATTATTCATTGTGTGCGGGTGTGGATTTATCTGCTGGGTTTGCCGCCACTTATATCAGGTAACTATTATCATTTATTATTTTATAGTTCGTAACTTATGATACTGCAATTATCGTATTAGTACAATTTATTTTCATTGCATATTGCCGACAATATTATGACATATTTTTGAGGTAAAAAAGACGTTGAAGATTGCTGTTTGTGAAAATAACTCCTTAAATGTGTTAGCCTAGGTTCATTGTCAAGAAAATGCAATATCTTAGGTGACATGTTGGTAAATTCACATTTTTTAAACATGCTGAATCCAGAAACGCTCGTTTACTAGTTTTATTTTTCTATTAGTGGCTCCAAAAAAATCTAAATAATAATTATAAAAATAATAATAATAATTAAAATAAAAAAATTAAAAGTACTGATAATTGGGATGTGACTTTTAACTGTTACAGCTCCACCCAACTTCCGAAAATGGAGTTCGTAATAATTTTACTAAATATATATGTTTAACATTTTTCTTACTTTGTATTACAAACTCGTGTATGTGGTCTCATACAATATATATATACACTTTGTGTCTTAATTTGTGTAGTGTTTGTGTTGCTGTTGTGTTGCTTTTTTTGGAGGGGAGGGGCGAGGGGGGGACTTTACATGTTTATTTTATAGGGATGACAGGTTTATAAAAGTAAAGCATTATTCGTTTGAGCTGTTTTAAGTATACGTTTGCTTTTATAGATTGTTCACATTACGTATAGAAAGTTTTTAATAGCATTCATCACGCACACAGCTATAACTCAATACATTGTAAACATATAACAAACTCCACTACTCTGTTACATGTTGCCCCTCTTTTAAAACAAATCTGAGAAAAATCTTGATAGTCTGGGTCCCACACAGAAAAAACTGCATATTATGAAGATTATATCAAAATTTCAGGGATTGAAGGTAACATATAATTATGGCTTCAATCTCATAAGGTGTGCCCACTCATCCGGGCACTATTTTCAAGATAGCCGCCATTTTTCGAAATGGCCACCATTTTTCAAGGTGCGAACTCAAAAATGATACATATAACCGATTTCAATGTTTTTGACAACTCTAAAACTGAATATTGGGTTTGCAATTTCGAAAATCCAAGGTGGCGATCTGTAGTACCACTTTCCAAGATGGCCGCCACTATTTTTGAAAAAATTAATAATTAACCGATTTTCACAAACTTGGTGTTGATTTATATGTTTTTGAGCATAGTAATTGATTATGAGGTTTAAAATTTGGAAAATTGAATATTGTGATCAGCAATGGCCACTTTACAAGATGGCTGTCATTTTTCGGGAATACAGGTATACTTAAAAAACTATCAGAGATTTTGAAATGGCGTAATGAAATGATTTATAGATTATTTCAGTACCTATGCAACACAGTTTTAAAAATAAAAATCGCTTCTCTGGTTATCAAGATTTTGACAATTATTCAAAATAACATTTTTAAAGATGGCCACCAAATGACAGGTGTAAAAAAAAAGACTCCCTGGCTAATTTTCATCACAGGGACATCAGTAATGAATTTCAGTCATTAATCAAAGGTCCCCTTGAAAAACGCACGGGTGTGGATATTATGACTGGACTATAAATATAGTTTGTAAACACAACTGTTAAAAAGAAGTTCCATGACGATATCATTTTACGTTCATCGAGAAATGAACAAACTTCATTGCTAATGGTTTTACCAATGAGACACCATTAAACTGTAATGATTATTTCCATTTGAAATCTGTCTCTAATGTTATCTAAGGTTAATTTTTAAGTAAATAATGAGGTGAACTGTAATATTAAATACGTGTGCAGTACATGCATATTCATAAACTTTAATTGCAAGTCAGGACTACCTGGTTGTGTGTTAATTGTATCAATATATACAATATGTATGTTTAATTTTACAGTCAAATTCTTTAAGAACGAACATGCTTATAGCCAACTACCAGATAGAACGAACTGGTCATAAAATCTCATTTCTTCCCTTATGTTTTATCATAAAATTTTAACTTTTTGAACGAACCATGCATAATGAATTAATTGGTCCCATCAATTAATTTCTGTGTAAATTATGTTGATACGATGAACCAAACATAACAAGTCTTATGCACTATATATTCAATTGCCACAACTCTACTCAACTCTCTTACTGTGGGTATTAGGTGGCTTTTTACAAATATCTATTGGTTAGAACAGTGCAAGTCAAGGGTTTGATCTCAATCACAGGGCGGTGTTCAAGTTTTCTTAACATACAAAGATGAAAAATTCTTTGAGTCTTACTCTTTGATGTGTGTGGAAAGCCCCCGAGTCTTGTAGTTCTTGTACACGGTCATAATGTGGTGGTAAAGGGCAAGAATGAAAGTCACTTGATAAATAAGCTTAATTCACTGGGTGTAAGAATATGTGAACTTAGATTAAAAATGTAGTTCTTATTAAGAAAATAAGTATTTGTTTTTCTGTTTCTTTTATAACCTAGACTTTTCTCTTTATATCTATGGAAACATTTTAATTTCTTTTACACAAAAATTAATTATATTGTTTAGGGGGTGTATTCCAATTTATTCTGTTTACTCCAAAGTTTATTAGATAATAAGCATGAATCTGAATGCTCCTCTGTCCATTATACATTGTATGATATCAAGTATTAGCTGAAAATTGTCTAATGCTAATTCAGGATATAAATACTATAAAGTTTAATAACAATATTGTTCAGATCAGCCATTCTTAGTAATAACTGTTCCCATTTAGCGACTCAACTGTCTTCCAATGAACGTGGTTTAAGTTGTGTCTGAAGACATCTAGGAAAAGTATTTTTAAGTCAACACTGTAAAACAAAACTAAGATGTTCTTCAAACCTCACAACTCTCTCTTCGCTATGTTTTGTTGTCTCATCTGTAGATGATCTATCACATGTAAAATATGATGATTCCCAAGGGCCAATCAGTGAAGGAAAGGTAAGCAAATGCAGCAGGCCATACAAATCTAATTTCATCGGAGAAGAGGTAGGAATGAGATCACAATCGGTGGTAATGACTGGATACAATGGCAAAGTAATAATATAATATTTAAAACAAAAAGTCTCGTAAAACCATCCACTTCTATAAAAACAAAACAAAAAATTAAAAGATTATTTGACTAAAACTCAACGTTTCATCAAAATATTAAAGACTTTCAAGAGTATGAATTAAAACATAAAGCTGACAGGTTTAAAAGGTGTAATGTAATTACTATGCTTAGTTGCAACTCGAGTAATTAAAATGAATAAAATGAAAGACATATAATTATGTTATATATTTTACAGGTTATGCGACTACATCCATTGATTGTATGGGTGTTGTGAATCCTGGACAGAGTACGACATTAGTCTGTAGAGCAACTGGCACTACAGTAAGTGGCATCCGCTTGTCACGACCAAATGGTGGATCATCACAAGTAGTGCTGACATGTAACATTGCTAACACTGACTGTTTTCTATTTGGAGGTATGACTGGTTACAGTTTTGTTATAAACTCATCTACACGGATTACTCTCACAATACATTCATTCAACATGGCCACAGATGCTGGAACATGGACTTGTCAAGATGGAACTGCAGGAAATCCCTCTAGTTGTAACAAAGCTGCACCAAGTAAGTCAGCTTTACTTCACATTTCACATGTACTAAGTTAATGTCTTATTCATGCCTGACCACATCAAGCTATCATGCAAAAAGAAAAGTTTCTATTACACCGAAAGATATACTTAATTATGCCTGACCACATCAAGCTATCATGCAAAAAGAAAAGTTTCTATTACACCGAAAGATATACTTAATTATGCCTGAC
>JAULBS010094275.1:0-16952 GCA_032355785.1 Symmetromphalus regularis | reverse complement strand
TGTTTAAGAGAGTTGTATAGTTCAAAGAATAATCTGCTAACTTACGTAGCATTGCAAATTTAGCTTTTCTGCCTTGAACCAATAAATATTTTTGCGTAACATTGAATGTGTTATTATAATTAAATGTAATACCTAAGTAAATAAAATCATCAACAACATCTAAATATATACCATCAAACAACCATTTTTCCTTTTCTGTAACAATATCTCCGTTTCGAAAGACAACAATTTTGGTTTTCTCAACATTTACAGACAGTTCCCATTTGTTACAATATATGGATAAGTTATCTAGCAGAATTTGTAGACCTTCAATTGTGAGGAAATAAGCCAATAAAAATGCAGACAATCTCCTTTTTTCCAAAAAAGATTTGTCAAAAAAAGAAGAAGAGCAAATAAAGGAGATCTAACAGAATCATGAAATAAAGGAGATTCTTTGAAATAAAAATGTGGAAACACTGCACTGCATCTCAACTTTCAGCTCAATCATTATGACCTTTCTGCACTCTTTTCCTTTCAATAAATGCTCTACCACTGTATATAGATAACTGTTACAGTGTCTGCTCAGTGGACTGATTACTCTTGTTTTAAAAATGGAAAGCAAATTCTATTGTCTAAGATGTTATCAGCCAGGCATACTAGATTTATGTAAGTGTTTGGAACTGTTTCAGACTTAATTTTATTATAGTGACAGAAATAATGAAATTGTCTTTGTGGAAAATCTAACAATGCAAATTAAAATACTGCATTGGTAACAGCTGAGAGTGAGCCTCAGTGGTCCAGTGGTCTCAAGCTGTTCAAAACCCATCAGGGGCTGGCTCAAACTTTCACTTATAAACTACATGTCAAAATTACATGTTTGACATCAATAGCCAATGATTAACAAACCAATGTGTTCGTGTGGTGTTAGAAAAAAAAAAAAAAAAAAAGTAAAACTTGAGATGCAAACCTATTGACCATAGTTTCTTTGTACAGGATAAGAAACTATGCTTATAACCCATCAAAGTAGCTTTTAAGTTATAAGATAAGAATAAATGTCAAGCATCGTAAATTTTTAATCTGAGTATATGTTAACCAGTGAATCAGAAAATATACTGAGTATCCCAATCATTCACTGAAAGTGGATAGTGAGCATCCTAACTTATAAAACCTTATTAGGAGACCATGAAATCTGAGAGATAATATGTCAGACAGGTAGTCAAAATAATTCAAAACCAGATGTAAAACACTTCCTCCATGTAAAACAATAACCTATATGTTTAAGTCAAAACAGACAGCAGCAAATTTGATTGTCTAGATAATAATAAAAAACTCTGATCCAACATAAGCCAATTCCACACTGTCTACACAGTCAATTAACAGTCAAAACAGACAACACAGTAACAGCTTGATGCTCTACAACAATCAAAAGTCAAGAGTATAAACTCCATTTTGTATGCAGAATAATAACTTAAAACACTGAAAACCAGATAAGACAAATAATCTTAAGTTACTGAGTAAACTGACAGAAACACTGATGTATTCAAAATTGTATCTTTGTACAAAACATCATCCAAAGAGCTTTCAGGCCAGTATCTTTATTAGGTATACCTATCCAAAAATGTTGATAGCTTTCATTCTTATTTGTGCTAACTAATAATTGTCTCAAATTTAACATTATCATGATAAGTGATTATGTTAATTGAAATTACATTTGGAAACTTTTAAAAATAAATAATTGCTTATTAGTTACAACTTCTCACCATTTTTGACAGCTTATATTTTTATAAGAACTATTTTAAGTAATAACTGTCACAATTTTAACTTTGTGTTCATTGAAATTAAATTAAGAATATTTAGAAATAACATCTTATATTAATCTTGATCAGATATAGAGTCAATGAAATGTCAGAAGTGGGACTATCATAACAAAACATGTTCAATTAAACAATTAAATAGTACCACATTATATTATTTCTAGTGCTATAAACAAATTCGGAATATAAAATGAATTTGGTTTGTATATTTTGAATTTAGTATATGTCTTTGTAATAATGTTATATATTTAAACAAAAAATATAATTTCTTCATCATTTTTGTTGGGGTTAATAATTGTGCAAAAATTTTAATTGTTGAGAAACAACAGTATCCATTAATAGGGATTGAACACATCTTTTTTTTTTAGAATGTTTTTGAATACTTTTAATCTATAATAATGCTATTTATCCACAAGATATTTTGCTATTTCGCATCAAAATGTGGGTCATTTCAGTTATTTTGAAATTACGCAAATTTTTACAATGTGTTAGAGGCAGAAGGATGTAAACACATTTAGGTCCATTTAAAAGATGCAACTTAATATAATCCTTCTTATATCAAAATATGATAACTGTATGACAATATTTGATAAAGATATGCATCAGAACTACTTAGACTTTGACTACTTTGCTGACTGCCAAAAGGACATATTTGATTGTTTGCTAATGCCAGAATGTTGTAATGGCACTTATAACATTTGGCTTTTAAGATATTTGCCATGCATGATGAAAACTATATAGTGCCACAATGAAATGAATGAGAAAAACAGCTACCTATCATAGCAGTGGGTTAGGAGTGGTTCTTGCTGACTGTTGTAAGATCACTGTATGCCAAAAGGTTGTAAGTGCCTTCAGGTGGTGGTGTGTACTAAATGTTAACATTATGACCATGACATGTGAACATTAGATAGTTTATTAATCAGTCAACATACAGTCATAATATCAAATTCCAATTTTATTGAGACATGAATACCAGATTATTATTTCTTTTCAACTTAGTGAAAATGCACTTAAGACTCCTCGAATATATTTTCCCCATCTACATTAATGTAAATTCTTGATATGATACCCCTGAATCTCAGACAGCTGCAACAAAAATCATTTCTGCTGCAATTAGTTCTAGGGGAAATCTTATTTTGGCTGGATTACTATGATTTCTAAGATGCCAGCCAGACATTCAAGCACTTCAGCTAAATCTGAAACATTTTAGATGATTACATATGGCATCCTGTTTCTCTCTACTCCTCAAAGAAGTGTTACATTACCACTCTAAAATCCTGTATGACTCTCGCAAGAATCTCAGAAACATCACCTGTGTGTGTGGTAATAATTTACCAACAGTCAGCTTGTTTTATCTGTCCAAACTGTCTGTCTATGGAATAACAGAGAAGGAAGAAGTTATGGGTTCCCTGTTATCTTGTCACTGCCTGTATGTCAAACATTTATTTTACTCCCCACCGACATCAACAAGTGACAATGTGCTAATAAATGACTACTTCTCAAATCAGCTTTTTCATCTTCGAATGAAATAATAATTTTAAAAAGTTTTTTGAAATTCCCAAGAGAGGCATTAGCCACTGTTGATGTGGACTGACCTGTCTGTGTATTGCATTTAATAAGGTGGAATATTGCTGTTTATACTTGCAGGTGTGCATGCTGTCTGCAAATGATGTTTTCTCTGTACACAATGTTGGCAATTAGCCTATTGTTACTAGTGTTAATCAAGCCAAGTCAGTTGGGAATAAACTGCTCTGCAAACATTTGCCATTATAACACAACCTGGATGGAGAGTTTAATTGAAGATATTGACAGTGTGTTGTTCAAGAGGCCTTGTCTGCCCCTCCCTCTTTGTTCAGTGTCATGTCATGGTTATATACATCTAGCAACAGTTTCATCACAGGGTGTATACATCTAGCAACAGTTTCATCACAGCGTGTATCACTCCCATAGGTGCCACAAGCCGTTACGCTTACTACCTCATCTCAGCTTCATCAGGCCATCTCGGCTTCATCACCTCATCTGGCTTCATTATGGAACATGCACTATTTACCTATGCCATATTAATCAAGTTGGGAAGCTATCTAAACAAACACGGCATCGATTATACATTATTTCCAAAAGGTGACCTAGAACAGAAGTTCCAAGATCTGATCTGTTTGTTTAAACTTTGGACTCTGTAATGACCAGTGATAGATATAAGGATAGAATAGAGTGTTTATTTTAGGACACCAGTGGCATACTGTTAGTTTAATATTATTGGGAAGAGAAAAGAAAAGGAAAGGAATGTTCAGGACATGTTGGCATATTGTTAGTACAGTACTACTGCGTATGTAAATGGAACAGAAAGGAAAGGAACATACATTTTAGGAAACCTCATCATATTAATTTAATATTTTTATACATGGAAAAGAAAAAGAATGTATATTAGGATAATATCTGTAAAATATGGTTTAAAAAATTAGAGCAAAAACTTCTTCCATAAAGAATATAATTTTGTTAAATTAATCAAAAACTTTAGAGTCTTTTATATACATTTCAACAAAAAGAATTAAAAAAAAATACTACAGACTTTGACCGAGCATGAGAAAATTAGGGTTGATTTGTTATTGATGATTCAACCTTTGTTCACAATTTTCATTAACGCTTTTAACAGAAAACTATGAGGTTAACTATCAACAAAAAAAGACTTAGATAATCAACTGGAGAAGAACCAAATCTAGAGCAATTGGTCTTAAACTTTCACACAGATAAAAGAACACACCACAGAATCTTTTATATTAGTTATTTATGTAACAGTCAATCATGAAGGACTGAAGGAAGTGGAAAATGGTTTCTATGTAAACATTCTATTTTATTTGAGGAAAACTTGTATGAATGTTTTGTAAAGTTTACATGAATGAAAGTGAAAATCTATTTACGGAAAGTCTACAAAAGAGCAGGAGCATAAACACTTAATTTACTTGATCAACACAACCATGAGGACCAACTCAATTTCTCACATCACATAATTTAGTTTGTGTATGTATCTACAGTATCTCATCTCCCACACTGTAAACAATATTGTCTAATCAACATTTTTATTCTACAAGTCCACAGTGTGAAGCGTTCGAGGAAGACATTTTCTGAAGATGAGTCCCATGATGACATCTGATGTGATTTTCTGTTTTAATTCAGTCAATTCCAGACTAAAATCATGAATGTGGGATTTATCTAATTGCTTTCATAGAATTCCACATTGTGTAATTTACACTGGATGAGAAATTATCAACACCCAGTCATGATGCATGACCGTGATCGGAGATAAAAATAAACTTTAAAGAAAAAGAAAGAAAAAAAGTGAAAAGAAAAAAAAGAAGAAAAAAAAAGAGGCTGAACCATTTAAAGGACAAAATAAAACAATATAGTACTGCTTTCAAAGAGAGTGTTTTTTCCCGAGATCCGAAGAATTATTTTTAAATGCCGATTAGTTGATCACTCATCAGTCAACCAATGAAGATACATTTTCCATACTAATGACATTTTATTCTACTGACAATATACATTGGACTACTGAATGCACTTTAAACCAATCCTGCCTGAGCATTCTTATGCAGGATGGTGCCGGAAACAACCAAGAGGTAGAACATGTGCCGAGACGTAATGAGTCATCATCACATCCACTTCAGCAAACACAATGGACAATTTCTTGTTTCAAACAGTGATGCCATAAAGGCTATGGTATGTTTTGTCCTGTCTGTGGGAAAGCACATTCCTTGCTGAAATAATAGCCTATACAGGTTTCTTCTGAAGACAATGAGTTGTAAATATCACGAGTTTGACATCTAATAGCTGCTTATTAACTAATGTGCTGGAGTGTCAATAAACATTCCTTTCTTTTCTTATTGACTGGAGACTGTAAAAACAGTTCCAGTGTTAAACTCTATCATATGACAAACATTACTGTGAATATGTTTTCCATTATTTTGTTAAACCTTATCATGTGACAAAAATTACTGTGTGAATTATGTTTTTCAGTGTTAAATACTATCATATGATAAACATTAGTGTGAATTATATTTTCTGTGTTGAATACTATCATATGACAAATATTACTTTGTGAATTATGTTTTTCAGTGTTAAGTACTATTATATGACAAACATTACTGTGTGAATTTTGTTGTTCAGTATTAAATACTATCATAATTATGACAAACATTACTGTGTGAATTATGTTATTCAGTGTTAAATACTATCATATGATAAACATTAATGTGTGAATTTTCTTTTTCAATGTTATTGTTAAATATTATCATATGACAAACATTACTGTGTGAATTATGTTTTTCAGTGTTAAATACTATCATATGATAAACATTACTGTGTAAATTATATTTTCTGTGTTAAACACTATCATATGATAAACATTATTGTGTAAATTATATTTTCTGTGTTAAACATTGGTGTGAATATGATTTCCATTATTTTGTTAAACTTATCACATGAAAAACATTAGTGTATGAATTGTTTTTCTATGTTAAACCCTATCATATGAAAAACACTACTGAGTGAATTATGTTTTTCTGTGTTAAACCCTATCACATGACAAACATTACCATACAAACTGTTTTCCATTATTATGTTAAACCTTATATGACAATTATTACTGAGTGAATTATGTTTTTCTATGTTAAACCCTATCACATGACAAACATTACCATACGAACTGTTTTCCATTATTTTGTTAAGCTTTATCATATGACAAATATTACTGAGAGAATTATGAAATATAATCATAATATCTTTACATCTTGCAATATAGAGTTCAAACTTCCATCACTACATATTAGATATGTAAGTGTAGTAACTTCAACAGAATATTTATTAATGAGCTAATTCCGTCTATTATTGAACAATTAAAAAATTACAAAATACAACAAATTAATTACAAATCAAAATCAGATTTTTTTTTAATTATCATTCAAAAATTTAATAATATTTTGCTTTATAAAACACAAATACATTGTGAAAATTGAAAACACTATCTCCAAGTTGCTTTTCAAATTTATAACGTAAATAACTTAAAAAACATTTAAAAAAACAGGCTTAAAGCAGAAAAAACCTTTATCACAGAAACATATGGAAGAGATCATCTGCTGTGAGTATTGATGTCTTATACACCTATTAAATTAATGATAAAAATACCTGCTGAAATACAGTTTGTTTTTCTGAGCCATTTTAAGCTCAGGCAATTATTGTTGTGATATTAAGCTAAGCAAAATTACAACAGATGTACAGACCACCAGGTAAGCAACTTAAGATTCTTTACAAACACTTAAACATGATTCAGTATTGTAAGCATATATAAAACATTCTTTACAAATACATAAAACTTTCTTTACATATACTTAAAAATGCTAGAACTGTACTGAAGAAACATGAATATAAACAATAGGAGTATTACTTTCAATGAAACCTGTTACGTACAGTCAGTGGAGTGATAGGCTAGTAGCAGTATAAGCATATTACTGATTTTGCTAGAACTGTACTGAAGAAACATGAATATAAACATATACAGCAAATAATAATAATAATAATTTTATAAAAAGGAAATAAATTCCTTACATACATTTTAACTTAATTTAGTATTGTAAGGACTAACTAACTAACTAACTAACTAACTAACTAACTAACTAACTAACTAACTAACTCACTCACTCACTCACTCACTCACTCACAACACACACACTCACATGCACACACACATACTCACACCACGTTTATGATTTTAAATATAACATTGCTTGTTATGGAGAATAACTATTTTAAAAAACACCTTAAATTAATTAATTTAGTTAATTTGCCTTAATAGTATACCATTTCTACAGTAGTCTGTGCCATACACTTAAATTTCATTTGATGGTGCAAGAAAAAAAAAAATAATAATAAAACATACAATGTAATTATAAGTATGTTAACTCTAATTCTACACAGTAAACAAAATTATTAGCAATAGTAACTTCCACTCCTTAAAAATTACTTACTATTTATAAATACATCTTCAATTAAGTACAAAGCCATTCATCAAAAAGATATGATATGTTTTTTTATGTAGCTGAGAAAGAAATGAACTAATACTTCACACATGTTTATTCTGAAAACACTGAAATGATGGGAAACATCTTCCATTTCTGGCGAGCAATTCACTCAACATTTGATTAACACTAATAAATAACACTAGATGTTGAAAGAAAACATGGAGCCCGACAATAAAAAAATAAAGTTCTCTGCCAAGGAGTGAAAATCTGAACTGGCAATTTGGAAGAATAATTGAGTTAAGATTGAAAATAAGACCGCAATATATAGGAGTGAAGTACATTTAATTATGGCTTGAAGATGAGATGTCAGTTGGAATTTAACAGATTTAACTGATGTTTACTCATACTCATTATTGCAGAAGATTACAGTTTTATTTTTTAGTGTATTGAGAATAAATATTGTCTAAACAACTGTTAAGGGGAAAACATGAAGGAAAAAATGTTTTTCTTAATCTGAGCACCATGTATGTACAGTATTTCAGGAAACAATTTCTCATATATGTGAGGCTTGTAATATTTGTTCTTATCACTTGGAAATTAAACACCAACTCGAAGATCTGTAAGAATCATGGTACCTGTACAAGGAGGGATTGGTTAGGAGTTGAAAATCCTGCTCAAAGCTTTTTTTGTAATGCAAGGCACAAAATTGTTAACCAATGTTAAAAAATGATTATATTAGCAATTTTGGTAAAATGTGTAGCAATAATTTCCAACAATTCGCGGACTACTTCTAGCAAGCTTTGTGAGAGTACATTACTGAACTCTAACTGTGCAGTATCATCAATTCATTGGCATTATAGTAAGGTAGTGAACTCAAGGAACAATTCAATAAAGACCATGAAAACACACAAAAAAGTCTTTTGCTTTGAACAAATAATTTTGACTCGCAGTTCGGGTTTTTTTCCATCGCAATTTGCAATGCAACACCGATTATTTTGTGCCTTATAATGTATTATATCCAGTTTTTTAAGTGCAGATAATATGTTATACATTATGACCCCTCTTCACCACCATGCAAAAATTTCTGCTCATCTGCATGGAAAAATCAAGGTAAGAGATTAAGATAATAAATTTAAGATTTTAGTTATTTCTAATTATGCTATTATAATAAAAACTGTTAGAAAGTTACTAAACTGATTTCTCTTTACTGATATCAGTGGATTAATTTGGTGTGATGACACACCATCATCATTAAATCCAAGATGGCATCCATTTTGGCAGGAAATTATTGAGCATGATATAAATTACATATAATTACGTACATGTACACATAATTTTAGTCGGTGAGGTATCATATTATGAAGAACTCTTCCATATAACAATAAACTTATGTTTTTATTACTCTCTCAATATTTATCCCTAGCAGTCATTAACTATTATGACAGGTAACTTTCTTTATAGAACATGCCTGAATTAGCTTCCAGAAGAAGCACATGCTTTTCCTATTAAATCCTTCGATCAACTCAGTTAATTAGTTCGG
Organism: Symmetromphalus regularis; assembly: GCA_032355785.1. Classification (NCBI taxonomy): domain Eukaryota; kingdom Metazoa; phylum Mollusca; class Gastropoda; order Neomphalida; family Neomphalidae; genus Symmetromphalus; species Symmetromphalus regularis. The sequence goes on along the minus strand of JAULBS010094275.1, from coordinate 7,605 downwards.
AGCTGTAAGAAAATACTTGAAAAACAAAGTTAAGGAAATGAAAATAAGCCGACAACAAATTAAAGAAATTGTTAACAGCATCTGCCAACACTAGCAACAGACTGCCAATAAATGTGGAGGTGTGGTACACTAGATGAACTATCTTCATCATCTCTCGCATTCTGCTGTTAACCGATCCTCTCACATTGACAATTTACTAGCAGCCTTTAAGATCATGGGTAACATAAATGCCTTTAAAACATGCATTTGGGTGGGCTGGTTAATTAGAGGAGATAACTCATGGCATTTTAATATTATTTTCTTTAATGTATGGCTGGCCACAAAAAGATATAACTGGAAATTGTATCTAGAATGCTCCACTATAACATCTTTGTAATGTTCTACTCTACGCAAACTATTTTTATTATGTTTCACATATGGCTGTCAACAGATATATTAACATGGTAATTTATAATGGGTCTTTTAAAAGCATATATTGAATAAAATGAATATATCTTGGCTACCAAAAGATTAAAAAGAATAAACTTGAGATGTATAATTCACTAACTGAACTGTTCATTAATATATATTTTGTAAATGTTTTTGAAACATATTTTTTATGTTCTTCAAATTAATATTCTCATAGATTTAAAATCAAGCCTGATTTATGATTGAATTTAACATTCAATTGAAAAACGTTTATTATAATCAGGTTTCTAAGTTTGAAACTAACTGCTTATATAGTGAAGCCTATAAAAACAAGTTTCTAATCATTATAAGGCCAATCTTTTTTTTGTCTGCTGACATGCATTTTGAAATGGTCCATTTTTATTTAAATTTTCAGATAGGTACGGGAATCAAATCTCAGTCAAGGCAGTGATTTTTTAAAATCTCATTTTGCTCCAACCCAGAGTCAGTGTTCCATAAGGTAGGAACTGGTTTATCAAAGGCCATCGTAAGTGCCATCCTGTCTATGGCAGTGCAAAAAAAAGATCCCTTTTGCTAACTGAAAAGAGTAGCCTATGTGATGGCAGTGTGTTTCCTCTAATAATCATAATTTGCAAAACACAATATGTCTGACACCTAATAGCTGCTAAATAAACAATGTGCTGGGGTGTTGTTAAAAAAAACAATACTTTCCTTTAAAAAATAAAAAATGTGACCTAACCTAGAAAATCTTTAATTTCTTAAAATACTATATACATGTATATAAATATAATGAATCCTATTGGATAGCTAATTTGGTTTTAGAATCACACAAAGATCTGGTTTTCTATGAAAATGCTTTTAAAATATCAAAGCATCACTATCAAAATAGAAAACACTGAATTTGTATAAATATAGCTATTTGAAAAAACAAGTAACTAATTAAAAGAAATAATTCATAGTGAAAACTAAGGTGTTAATGTTAATGAAATTGCGTTTTCCCAAAACAGTTTATAATACAAATCTAAGAGACAGGTATAAAAGAGATACTTATCACTGTGGAGATTATGATACGAGATGAAACTGGAGAATGTCTACATATTTGCCATCTGAGAAGAATGCAATTGTTTCTCATTACAACCAGGAGATACTATTTCAATGTACAGGTGTTTCTTAAAATCATCAATCACGTGCTGAGAATCAAATGAAAAGAAATTAAAAGTAGGTGTAACCCAAGATGAAAGATGACCGACATTTCTTGATATTACATTTCACAGATACTATTCTAAGGCTCATTTTATTATTACTAGTTCTACTGATTTTTTCTCTCCCTAAAACTGAGTGGGCAACAGCAAAAAATAATAATGTCGGAGGTTAAAATAAACAAACAACTGCCCACTCCAAAGAATTTCATGCTTTTTTTTATACAAACGGAGGATCCATGAATCAAGAAATAAAAAGTGAAAAAGGCCTAATGACAAAGGAAAGACACAACATTCACACATAAATGTCAATTGACATTGAAGAAACATTTATTTTAAAATATTTTGTTAATGACAGTTGCTAATCCATGTTAAGTGATTAGCATTTGCTCGTTTTGTATTTTAGAACTTTAGAGTGACATCTGGAAGTTGTTTAGCACTTGGTATGTATTGTCCTGTAAGTTGTTCAGCACTTTGTATGTATTGTACTGTCTAAGTTGTTCAGCACTTTGTATGTATTGTCCTGTCTAAGTTGTTCATCACTTTGTATGTATTGTCCTGTCTAAGTTGTTTAGCACTTTGTATGTATTGTCCTGTAAGTTGTTCAGCACTTTGTATGTATTGTCCTGTCTAAGTTGTTCAGCACTTGGTATGTATTGTCCTGTAAGTTGTTCAGCACTTTGTATGTATTGTCCTGTCTAAGTTGTTCAGCACTTTGTATATATTGTCCTGTCTAAGTTGTTCAGCACTTTGTATGTATTGTCCTGTCTAAGTTGTTCAGCACTTTGTATGTATTGTCCTGTCTAAGTTGTTCAGCACTTTGTATATATTGTCCTATCTATAGGAAAGCACATATAAAATAATACCTTGCTGCTAATAGCTGCTAAGTAGCCAGTGTGCTGGAGTGTCATTAATCAAACATTGAATTTCCTTTTGATTGTAAATCCATCAATTCATAAATACTGTGGATATCTGGCTAACTTTTGATACATCTTGATAGAATGCACAGTGTATGTAATTTATTGTAATATTTTTTGGTCATTTTAAATAATGCTAAAATAATAAATAAAGACAAATAGTTGTGAAAACCATGTTTAATACCTAATTAAATTAAAACAGTGTACTGTGTGGTGTTAAACTAACATGTTTTTCCATTTCCAATAATTTTTTCTTTTCCTTAAGTGTTCCTTGAGAGTACAGCAGAATTTAGCAGCATCCAGTAGGCAGCATTCTAAAATATAGCACAAAATTGCTGCTGGTGCTTAACAAACACCAGATGCATGTCAAAGTAGCTTTACCAAGATAACTAATATAAATCAGGTCCATGCATCCATTTAATAAATACCATAAATTTATCCACTTATAAAATCAGCTGGTTCCAAGTGGGAAAAAAAGATACAAAGTTTCTCAAATTTTGACTAAAATAATAGAGAAATAAAAAAAATCTAGAAATATTAAGTCATATTAGAATCAATGTAACCTGTTTCATTAGCTATTTTGACAGTTCAATTTCGGCAATTAAACATGATTCCATGCAGATTGAATATAATCTTTGTTGCTACAACTATTAAAATGGTGATCTTTATAAAAAGGTTAAAAAAAACTGCAGTGAGAAGAGGTAAAGTGAGAAGGAATTTCAAGATGGATAACACAAACTTGTTTAAAAAATAAATTGCTAGAGGATTAAATTTGTTTGTGGTTACAGTTGGTGTTACTTGTTATCTGTGAAGTTCAGCAGTGGCATCATAAACAACTACAAGTCTAAATGAGATACCAGATATCATGATTAAATCAATATCTCTGGTCATGTAAAATCCAAAGGATATATAATCAACATCATGAGGATCTGTAGTAAGTGACACCCAGCCAATACATGTAGCTTAATTAGCCATTTGCTACTTTTTATACAGTTTGGCTAAATATTTTAGCATTTGGCTAATAAAATTATGTTTAAATATTTTTAAAAATCCATACTTTACCAAGCATACCTAAAAACAATGTCAAAAACTCAATTCTTTCCATATTCAGCTGTACTCATGAATCACTCCAACAAAGTGATTATATTAGCTGCTTGTGAAATTGTGGCTTACTCTATGACAATATCACATTGATGAATGCCTTAACTAACTTTTTTCTGTAATTTAGAATAAAAGTTATGTATGTAAATATATGTTATGCAGAATGCTCCATCTATCAAAATTGTGACTGATATATCACAAAAAATAATTTAACTAAGGAAATCATGTGTCCATTGCTAAACTGAATTTAAAGGGTTATGAACAGTATTTCTGTTTGGGGCTGGGTGAGTAGGTGCTTTATGGGAATTGTTATATTTACACTCAAATTACAGTCAAATCTCATTGGCTAGACATTGGATCGGTCGACAACAAGGCTATGCTTGAACCAAAAGCGAAGTCCCGATGTTTTTGGTTTAGTAACCCATTAAATTAGCTATGGATAGATCGAATAACTCCAGCGTCGAATATAAGCCTTCCCTCGAACAATATGTTTGGTCCAGTCTGGTATAAATCAATGTAATTATCTAACCATTCATCCATGAAATATCAATGCTAAATAATGGATCGTTTGCTTTGTCCCGCTTAGACTGGTACAAAATCTGTTGAAGCAGTTCAGCAAAATTGCTGCGCTTGCCCCGTCGATTAATACCACCTCAGGATTACTGTTTTGAGCAGAACGTGAATTGCAATTATAACAATGTTCACTCCATTGTTTGTTTAGTGATTATCAGTAATTATCTTTGAAATACAGACAGCAATTCGGTAACTATTAAATGGATGAACTTTTATTATGATTCCAATCAAACAATCAGTATAGGGATTTTCTTCTGTAGTAGTTTTATAAAGATTTCATATTTTATTTTGTAATAACTTTTTTTTTAATTTTGCTGGTCGAGCCATTAATCCAACCGGCAAAGTGGTGCTTTTTTTGTCAAATGTTTGCTCAAGTCACTGACTTGTTGGCAGTAGTAGAAGTCACCGTAATATTTTGCTCAAAGAAAAGTGAAAAACATTCCCCAATAACTAATGTCTGACAGTGACACCGATATATGATGCCAACCCCCGCACCCCCCTCTCGAAAAAAAGAAAGGAAAAAAGAAATCCTAACTAGCCTTTATACACAAACAAGTAAATCTCGCATGACGGGTGTTTATTGTCCCTTGTCAATGACCAGCTATTTCTGGCAATGCGGAATAGACCATGTCAATCTTTGTTCGGTTATGTAATATGAACAAAAATGGCAGTTACTTTGCTAAAGATGCACTTAAAAACATGTCACCTGTTGATTCAGTGCTAGTGTTCAAAGGCGTTGGTGACTGGTCTGCATGCTCGCTTTTTATTTAGCTTGACTAAAATACGAACACCGCAATTTAGTATACTAATTAATTTTCAATATTTTCTAAGACAGTGGCTGTGATTGGTTGATTGGTACTTTATTGGCTTCATTTCTCCCATTTTTATCAAACTATTTTTTTTTTTTTTTTTTTTTTTTAATACAGAACTATTGTTAAAACATGTATTTCTTTTTTGGATGTAATAATTTCAGAATTTATAAACTCTTTGTATTACATATTTTCAAACGCATTATATTAAACATGTTTTCGTTTTTTTCATAGTTTCGTTTTTATTTTCAATTCCCTGTTACAATCTCATAATATTATGTTCATTAATAAATTCACGTGAATCTAGATAACTTTTTTTTTGACATTTGTTAATTTATTGTATTGTACATTTCCAGTGTCTCATTTAACTGTGTTTTTGTTGTGCAGTCACGGAAATATCCGATGTTGACCGAATGCTTTGGTCAAACTCCCCGTTGGGTCGAATAATTTTTTGTGATCTAATTTGCTTGATATTTGTAATGCACCCTAACTGAAAAGAACTCTTGTTAGTTTGTGATAGTAAAATAATTGTTTTGAAATTGAACCAATGTCAGTATTAAATGAGTCAAATGCCAAACAAATTTAAAAAAATTTATGGAATTTGACTTCAAGTTTAAGATAATGGCATAATAAAGTTGTAATACCTGTTTTCAAATAATAGTTTGTGTTTTCATGGTTGTGATTATAAAACAAGCAGATCACAGGCTCACTGATAATGTAATTTTATTTGCATATCAGTGGATGGTGGTCTTGAATCTGTTGTCATTCATCCATGCCACTTTAAGTATGGGTATCTACTAAGAAAATATGTTACTACTTTTTTATAAATTCTGATAAACGTTTTCTCAAGAAAATTATATTAACATGAACAGCTTTCTCTTTCAAGAAGAAATGTATTCTGTTGTTATCAAAGAAATGATTAGAATTCTGTACTTTAAGGTAATTCCAATATTTAAACTGATAATCTATATATTTTCTGCATAAATGATCTTGAATCATTACAACATGTTTTTCTACTATGATTCCCTTCAACAAACTATGGCAATCATTTGGAGAATTGGTCTGCAACAAAAACAATAAAATTTACTATATCTCACATCTTTCCTGGTAAATATTCTAATACATCACCTACTTGTTATAATTATATGATATGTGTATGTAATTATATATACGCAAAAAGCAGCAAAACAACACTTTTTTTAAATACAAAAATAAATATAGAAACTTAAGATAACATTTTTTAAACTAAAAACCTCTTATGAACATTTTTTCTTGTTCTTCGGTTTAATAAACAAGAATTTTGTGCCTCACTATGTAGTAAACAAATACAAGGACTTTTCAAAGACTTCCAAGTGGCTAACTCATGATTTTTAAGTACCATTAATTCTGACCGATTATTCTGAAAAATTGGGTCTGATGATGGGTAAATGTCAATACAGTAAGCCATCTATAATGATACTCATGCAGTTAATACGTCCATAAAGAAGACAATTTTACAACACAATTGCTCAGTTTACAGCTGTTGAGCAGTTACCTGGCATGGAATAAAAACTAAACTGCTTGGTTTATTGTTTTTACTAATTGAAGCACGGACCTAAAGGAAAACATGAAAGCATGTTGATGACAATACAATTAACTCAATTACCTAACTACAGTTCACTCCATGCAAACCAACGTCTGTTAAAATCACAAATCTGTACAAACAAAATCAATTTTTTGTTCCCTTTATTGGTTTATAACACTAGAAAAAAACTGTCTAATCTGAAAGTCTGTCTAAACAAGAGCATTTTGTCAGTTTAGACAGGTCTGGTTTAGACAGAATCCACCGTATTAGTAAATTGTCGGATGTGTTCATCTCAGGGTGGTGGCAAATACATCAAAGGATTTCCGAATGTCAATCTAATGACAATTGTGACCTTTTAATGGAATATCAAGCCACAGTCCCGAGGTGCTGTTGGATCAGAAATGTCCTGAGAATGCCCTCAACAAATCTACCTAAAGTGGCAAACAAGAGGAAAACCTAAGGAGATATAGTGAAGAACAGTCGAGAAAGAACTTGAAAAAACAAACTTCCATAGCTTCTGGGGGAGTACAGACACACAGTAGTTCATGAATAGAGATCTATTTAAGTAAGTAAGCAAGAAAGGCATATAAAAACAAAAACATGAATGGTTCTTGTCCCTACCTGCTTCTTTTTTGGCAACTGCCTCCTTTTTTCACTATTTGCTTTTTTTTTATGTTATATTTTATTTTCATTTTAAAAATTATTATTTACTGCACAAGAATATACAGTCAAGTCCACTTTATTGCTATTTTTGCATCTGTTATAGCAATTAGGTTACATGGTCAAAGAATTCCTTACGATATTGAATATTTCTGACTTTTGACTGTTTGATAAATGCGATTTGATTTTATACCAGATAGTACAAGAATAGTAACATGATTTTAAATGAGCATTTCAGATAAATGAATAATCCTTTTAATTGCATAAAATATTTGGGCAAAATGCCTATGCAATTAAGAAAATTCTACTGTATTTGATAATGTCAAGACACGCATGTGTCTATATATATGCTTGTTAGTAATAAAATTGTTTAA
>JAULBS010094264.1:0-16953 GCA_032355785.1 Symmetromphalus regularis | reverse complement strand
AATTACGAAATTAAAAACAATGTGAAGCCAATTTTATTCTTGCTTTAGATTCTATAAACAAATGGCGGACATGTTGTGTTTAGCCATTTTGAACCATAAAATGGAATTTTTCAGATTGCCAACATACTTTTTCGTAATCTGCGCCCTGGAATTGTACTAAAAAAGTATATTGGACAAAATCCTAAAAAGAAATGCCTGTACATACCACTTTTTCCGAAATTGGGACCCAATTTTCCTTATATTACTGCTTATAAATTGGCGGCCATTTTTTTTTATTTTTTTTTATGTCCCCAGTACACATTCTTTTTTTTATGTTGTTTATTCCATATGTTAAACAGAGTCTAATACGTGTAACACAAAATTACGAAATTAAAAAACAATATGAAGCCAATTTTATTTTTGCTTAAATTAATCTATAAACATATGGCGGCCATATTGTTTAACCCCATTTTGAACCATAAAATGGAATTTTTCAGATTGCCAATACACATTTTCGTAATCAGTGCCCTGAAATCATATTAAAAAAGTATGTTGGACAAAATCCCCCTCCCCCCCCCCAAAAAAAAAAAAAACAAACCCACATTACCCGTTCATACCACATTTTCCAAAATTGGGTCCTAATTTTATATATATTACTACTTATAAATTGGCGGCCATCTTGTTTTTTATGTCCACCAGTACACATTATTTTATCATATTACTTATTCTATATGCTAAACATATTCTAATGTGTGTAACACAACATTACGAAATTAAAAACGATGTGAAGCTAATTTTATTCTTGGTTTATAAACATATGGCGGCCATTTTATTTTCCGCCATTTTCGACCATACAGATTGCCAACATACTTTCTCGTAATCAGCGCCCTGAAATTATACTAAAAAAGTATGTTGGACCAAATCCTAAGAAAAATGCCCGTACATACCACATTTTCTGAAATTGGGGCCTGACTATAAAGCTTAGAGACACGAAAGTGAGTCTGTAAAAATAATGAATTTGGATGCATCAGAATTTTTAATTTTGTCCAGGGCATCAAGAATTGCCTGAACTTCCGGAAAAAAAATAGACGCCGAAATCAGGCAATCTCTTAGAAATTATTTGAGATGGGAACATTGTAGCTGAATGCACCAAGTCAGAGCCTAAGTCCCTGGTTGTGTATGGGATCTAGCATCTGCAAGTAAGACAAGTTTTGATCTCACAAGAGATCTATATAAATGGAGCAAAACCGTACGGTCTGCTCCCCATTCTGTGTTTCCAATCACTTTTAAAATGTTACGGGCTTTTAAGCCCTTCTTCTTAACATATAAATGTGGAATAAAACTTAATTTTCTGTCAAAAATGACACCCAGAAATTTGGTTTCCTCCACAACCGGAATTTGGTTTCCTCCTCCTGGGGAAAGTGTTTCGTTCTAAATTTTCCACTCGGACTGCTAATAAAACGCGTTACGAGAAGTGGCATATTAAAACATCAGTGTGTTAAATTAAAATTTAAGTGGAAAAGCACAAACATATATCTTAAATCTTTTGTAGTTGATACACAATGTAACTGGCAAATGAAAAGTGCGAAAAAGAAGCCAAAAATCGTGTATTAATAATAGTTCCATCATTAAATATTTTCTTCAAAATTGTATTTTAAAAAATCGATCGTTTCTTTCATATCTAAAATCATGAACTACGTTCTATTGGAGAATTACTTCAGATGCAAGAGGCTAATGTAATAAATTTTAAAAACATCCAACATCTCACCAATTACAGCATGTTTATTTCTGCTCGGTTAGGTGTTTGTTATTGAAGCAGGTGTGTATTAATGTTTAGCAGGCAAGCCACAAAAGCTATTCACTATCCATATTACAGAGTTAAACAGTGAACATATTTTCCCAAAACATTCATGAACACTGACCTCTGGAAAGGTTTGGATATACGCGAAAGAGTCCAATAGCTCTCAGTGAGGAATAAGAAAGAAGTCATGTTGGAACTAAATATATTTTGGAACCCGGGAGTCGTTTGACAGACACTGATGCCAGAATCATTCTGCTCTGTAGGTTTGTATATATGAAAACTGATAAGTTATATTAATATCAATAGATCACATATCACAATCATTTACTCTCTCCGTTTCTGTATTGATTTACTAGTTAAAGCACTTTTATTAATACCAGTGAAATCGAGATCATGTGTAATTATCATGTTTTCTATATGTTTATAGCATCAGTGGGTATAGCATTTCTGACTAGCAGTACCGCACTCATTTACTGTTATGGTGTTCTGTAAGTAGGTGTAATTATTTTTGTCAAGGACAGGCGTGTTTATGTATTTATCAGTGGCTAATTAAAGAACGCAACGAAAGCAGGGCTATGTTCAGAATGAGCTAGAAATCATAGACGATGTGAAGTTCGTAGCGATATAACTAGTTATACTCGTTCTCACTGGATTTAACAGTCAGCGCCTTGTTCCAACGTTTTAAAGTAAACAAACCCACATTAGACAAACTCAAAATGGACACTATTAAAGCACTTGGAACAGTTTGTAACCCAAGAAGACGGTGTGAAAATTTAGTTAATTGTTCTATTTCCGAACAAAATAGTATAATTTCAAAAATGGCAAAAGTCAGTGATCCTGGGATAGGAAGGACAGAAACGACCATAAGTTATACCAAATCATTCTATCCTATAAAATGACCACTTCATCTCTTGATTTTAGTGTTATTCATATAATTCATCTTGTAATATGCAAATTGGGTCCATAAATAGGTCATCAGAGGTCAAAATCTATGGACACTGAAAGAAACTAGAACATGACATCTTTATTTGTCACAAAGAAGAACACATTTGTTTTAGATACCATCAAAGATTTCAAACATTGTGAAAGATATTATAAGCATAACACACCTGCCAACTAATAGTAGTTTAAGGTGTGTTCTACCTGCTAGTGTCTGAACGCTGTATAGAAGTGTTCAAACAAACAAAAAGGACTGGGTTTATTTGAGAATAATTATCGATTAGATTCTGAAAACCAAAATATTAAGTTTTTGCACATACGAAACCATGAGGTAACTTGCATTTGTTAATTAGAACCATGGAATAAAATGTTACCAAATTACCTAAAGGCCATCCAGAATTCCCATCATTATCACAAGCATACAAAGATAACTCATTCTTGAGATAATTTAGTGAAAAGGTGGACTGCACCTTACTCTGGAAAAATCGTTCTTCATCCTCAGTGTTGCTACCTCCCTGTTCATCATCATCCTCATTTCCAACCTGCTCAAGAATATCTGCCAATTTAGGGGGCAATGCATCTCCTTTGTACAATTTTGGTTCGAGTCTTATTCCATCCTTACATACCCATCCATGACCCACAGTTGGATCTGGGCACAGTCAGCTCTCGTCCAAAATCCCACTTGAAAATTTACTTTCCTAATATGCTCCTGAAGGCAAACTCTTGGGGGTGGGAGAGCTGAAAGGTCAATGTTTTTCTTTCAGTAAGGACTTTTCTGGGCCACCACATTTGGAACCAAGCATTTTAAAGCGAAGGGTGTCATCATATTTTGTCTTTGTACTTTTATTAGACACTACACAAGTAAAATCCTCAAGAGCAAGGAAGAGGTGATTAGGAATCTCCACCGACTCACCAAGGCATTTGAAAACTTCCTGATATTTAGACTTTTTCTGAAGAATTTTGAGGGGTTTTACTTTGCCTAGTCCCTTGAAGTACCGTGTCGTGTCACACCTTGTGTACACGTGTAGGCGAAGCAGGGCAGCTCTGTAGAGTTGTGTGATTTTATTTGCCATTTCACTGATGTTTATCAATGAGTTTATTTCCTATCCATGTGTCGAAAGGTAGGTGCATCTTCAAGTTTGGTGCGTAGTACAGGTGTATGAAAAATATGTCTGTTTCTCGACATCTGATAAAATCATACCCCTGTTGTTCTGCATAAGAAGAGTACAGAATAACACGGGAGTCTGTCTCCTCTTGATTGGATTCGAGGGCTGGTAGTTCTGATGTTGTGACTTTCTTTCCATCTGTTGTGAATATATATGTTTTCTCCTCACATACTATGATTATGTCCTTGTTATGCAGCTTCGAAATGAAATCTACACACAAGACACGACAAGCTCCTTCCAGGGAATAGGAAAAGTAAAACGTCTAAATATTCTTTAGAAAAAGACTGATAAAATTTTATTCCAGGGTTCTAATCAACAAATGCAAGTTACCTCATGGTTTCGTATGTGCAAAACGTAATATTTTGGTTTGATGAATCTAATCAATAATTATTGTCAAATACACCCCAGTTCTTTTGGTTTGTTTGAACACGTCTATATAGCCACCAGGACACACTTTAAACTACTATTTGTTGGCAGGTGTGCTATGTAAGCCATCTATTTCATATTGTTTGACATATTTGATGATATCTAAAACAACTGTGTTCTACTTTGTGACAAGAAAGATGTTATGTTCTAGTTTCATTCAAGTGCCCACAGTTTTTGACCTTTTATTACCTCTGATGGCCTATTTATGGACCCAATTGCCATATTATAAGATGCATTATATGAATGACACTAAAATCAACAGATGAAATGGTCATTTTATGGCATAGAATGATTTGTTAAAGCTTTCTATCCTTCCTATCTCTGGATCACTGATTTTGTGAATGTTTTAAAAATTATACCATTTTCCGTTTGCCACTGAATCCTCTAATTCAAAAATAGTTGAACATACAAGGGGACGTCTAAGAAGCATATTACAGGCTGTTAACAGAAAATATTTCCCAATACAATGCAACACTGGCAACTTATACTGTTAGGTGTGAGATTTTAAGCAATCGCTAAAATTGATGACCTTTTGACTTTTGTTGACCTCATTATTGACCTAATTTGCATATGACTCATACAGACTTATAGAGTGGCCTACGACAACCATGTTGGATGGGTCATTTATGTTTCCTCGTCACCGATATTTAATTTAACACACCAGCAATGGTATTGAGTCTTTATATGTTCACTGTTAACATCTAAACAAATTTAATTTAAATAAAATACTATAACTTACATACAATTTTGGGGATGGGGTGCAAGGTGAGCCCACTCAGCCCCCAGACTAAATAGGCTTGTGAAACCATCCTAACCTAAAATCACATCAGAAAATAACCAATTTTGGGTCCAAATTTATGCCAAATCTGGCCACGAGAGCAATTTTAGTTGTATTCGCATGGAAATTAACCAATTTGGGGGGATTTTAAGTCCAAATGTGTGCCAAAATTTGGCAACATTGATGATATTAGTATTATTTTGTCAAAAATAGTTGTTTATAAGATTTAGAAGTTTCAGAAATATAAAATAATGGAACCAAACTGACAATTTGAAAAAACTTTATTTTGGCCATTAAATGGCCAAAATGACCATTTTGTCTGAAGTAGGACCAATAAGACTGCTTTTTTGGACTCGGCACCACTTTTTCCATATAATAAGCTTGTCAAACCTCCCTTACCTAAAAGTTTGATTAACGGCCTCTATCTCTTGGAGTAAAATATGCCAAGTCAAATGTCATTCCTACTTTTGGTCTTCATATCAAGCAGTAATTAACTGCTTCCAACATCACCTTTACAAGCTAAAATGTTAGGACTACTACCTGATGCATGAGGTGAATATATCGGGAGAAAGAAAACGCATTGCTAAGGGGAAATTTGATTGTTACACATATGGTTCGAGCATCCAAGAACTAAAATACTGCCGATGTTTGGTCCGATATTAAAAGAAAAAGTCCTTTAGTTTGCGGAACGGCTCACATCATGAATAATGCGTTTCAATATTAAGCAGTGTAAAGTGAGCTGATAAAGCACAGCTGTCAGTCACAATGATTTAAAGACACGTCTACCAGGAGTAATGGAAGATTCAGATCAAAAGATATTTTAATTACGACAAGACCGGCATCTTCTTCCGTGCTGTGCCAGATACGAAACTTGCTTACAAAGACCAGACGGGGAAAGGCGGAAAAGTTTCGAAAGAACGATTAACTCTGTTATTGTTTTGTAATTCGACAAGGGAGAAACTGAAACCATTAGTCATCAGTAAAGCGCAAAATCTCGCCGTTTTAAAAATGTTAACAACGAGTCCCTGCCCGTAATTTGCAAAGTACTGTAATGCATAAATGAACTGTTTAGCGACTGGCTGCAGCAACTTAATACAGATTCGACGTCAACGAAGAAAGATCATTTTGTTTCTTTGATAACGCACCATCCCACTGTCAAGATTTGAGTTCCAGCAAACATTTGTACGTCTAGCCTCAAAACTAGGTTCGTGTACAAGCTCTCGATATTAAAAGAAAAAGCGGAACTGCTCACGTCATGAAAATTTGTTTCAATATTAAGCACTTTCTTGATTGTGATGATGACTTTCCTATAGAGAATCCCACCGTCAGTGAGTGGGAAACTCAATTAGTGAATGAACACACGTCTACTGCTCCAGGTCATGAAAGTTCAGATGATGACGATGATGCTTCGAGTGATTCAACCCCTAACCTGATGTTCTAAAGATGATAACATCTGAAGAATTTCGCAGCAATTAAAGAAAGCAGATTGTTCTCGTTAGTATTTAATTTGGAGACCCTGATCGAAGAGTTCATCTTTAAACAAATATCTACAAAAACTAGACATTGATGAAATATTGTTTCTCTGCTGTCACCAGATAAATAACACTGACAGTCATAAACAAAAAGTCAAATCTAGTGTGATTTTAATGAACAAAATGGTTTCTGTATTTAATATGTGTTTTATTATTTTTCTTGGTGCTATATGGCACTTTAAAAATTTAAGTCTGGCCTGTACTTGTGTTACGGTCAAACCTGTAACATTTATTTCTCGTGAATGCTTGTCATTGGTTTGACTGTGTATAGTGTTTATGTTAACAATAAGCTTTAAAAAACCAAAAAAAAACCCATTCTAGGCTTTTAATATGGCAAGAACAATAACTCTGGATGAACTTTGTATATATTTTTTAACCACAGTCGTGATTATTATATATTGAATATATCTTTAGGAATATCTTACGTTATTGTAAATCAGCTGTATACAATTATTTGTTTTAAAATATATATAATTTAGACTTGTAACTGTATTTTAACCCCAATAGCCGATCTTTTTATTTTTAATTTGTTTTGGTGGGGAATCGTTAAACAGTCATATAATCTATCTATCTATCTATCTATCTATCTATCTATCTATCTATCTCTGTCTGTATGTCTGTCTGTCTGTCTGTCTGTATGTATGTATATATATGTGTATATATATATATATATATATGCCAAGTCTTGATTTGTGAACAGGAATGAACTATACTATTATAAAACAAATTAACTATTACTAGAATTATTGTCTATGACGAATGATATTAGTGTTAGACATTTAGACATATTAAAAGGGGCTATATTATAATTATACGAGGTGGATGTTCTGCATAACATGTTTGTGTTCAATATTAACAAAATATGTCATTTATAACTTGAAAGTGTATTTTTAATTCTTAAAAAAGGCACAGGATGTGCCCAAATGTGTAACTTTATGGACAGGGAAGTTTGTCTTGAATCTAGAGAAAGTAATGGACCATTACTTTCTTCAGTCTTTCTTAGTGGTTTCTGGCGCATGTTTTAAAGATGAGCGTATATAACTCAAGTGACTATAATCCAATAACCGCAGGGAAAACATTGGTAAACGATAGCACGTGAACATTATCAAAGACGAACTGTGACAGCACTGTGTTTGAAATACAATTACTGTAACGGTCGGGTCGTTCTGTGCTGGTATCGTGGAACGTATTCTCCGATAGACACTTTAATAACGAATGTCTTGTATAACCATTATCTTTATCTTATTGCTTTCAGATTGTGTTTAATATTTGTATGATAATCCTTCCATACAATGTTTGGTAAATTAAATATTTGAGCTGTTTCGATGCTAATTATTGGCACATACATAAGCATGGTTAGCAAAGTTAGTGTAGACAATGGATATAGTTAAACTGTTGTGTGGGCACAATCAAATGATATACCTATGAGCTCTAACTATTTAATTTGGAATGTATGCATATTTTTCCTCTTCATCGTTCCGATTAAATTGAATTTGAGGATTATCATAAAAATTGGATGTCACATTTAGATCATCAACTGATCCCCACAGTTAGGTCAGCAAGTCCTAGTCTTAGATTGTTGTAATTTATTTATGATGATTTATTCAGTTCTGTACACTAATTTATTTTATATATTTTAATTTAACCATAACATGACCCCCAATAGCCAATATTAGATTTTTGTTTGTACTTAGTGGTCGTTGAACAACCATACAATCAATCGCTCAATCCTTCCACAGTTATTTACAAAATATTTTATTCTATATAAAATAATTACACCTCAGAAATATGTTTGGTCTTACTTCCACCACCACCACTGTCAAAACAAAAGGTTAGCAACGACACTGATCATAGTGTCAATGTGTATATGATTTCAAACAATACTATGAGAATGTGTAATTATTCATTTTTAACAGTATTATGTTTACTGTTGCAGGTGGTGCGTATGCTGGCGGTTATAGTGTTTGTATTCGCCACGCTGTGGATGCCATATAGAGTGATGGTCGTCTACAATTCGTTTGCTACGGAAAAGTACATGGATTTGTGGTTCCTGCTCTTCTCTAGGACTATGATCTATGTGAACAGTGCCATTAATCCTATTCTCTACAACGTCATGTCCATCAAGTTCCGACGTGCCTTCAGAAATCATCTACGATGTGGTAAGAATATTCGATTCCATTTTCATGGACGATGCTATGATAAGTCATTATCCAAACAATAGTCCTCAGTTGTAATATTACAAATATTCACGAACGTCTCTAGCATGGTCTATATATTTAGTAAAACAATGAAAGAGCTTAGGACTATTAGATTTGGTGAAACAGTCTTTGAAATCCATAGTGCCTTCAAACAACAAAAACACCATCACAACAGTGGTAAAATTTTACAATGTTTTCTTTGTTTTATCACGAAGCTGTACCATTTCAGAAGGTTTTTTTAAAACCATAATATTTGATAACTGTTTAGTCAACAGTATCCGATAATTTGATTATAAATCTTCAAGATATCAAGCTTGACCTCTGAACTCTTTAAAGAGGGATGTTGTATTTTGCTTGATAATTCTGTTCTACTGTAAAATATGAATATTGCCTTGGTATGTTCCCCTGTTTTTTAGTCAACAATAGCAAACAATTCGTCATCACGACTGAAACGATGAGTATGTGTCTTGTTTTCTACCTCGTTACCCTAATTTGTTTAAAGATGAAAGCTACATTTGTTTTTGATCTTGATGTCAGGATCGAATCGTAAAATGTCAATCAAGAACACCTGGATATGCATAAGTGTTGGTTCTTTCCTTTTGCCCTAAACTGTTATTTTTCCAGAGCATAAAGATGAATATCTTCAAACTACAAACTTTGAAAAAGAGATGTCGTACCAGCAACTTTTCTATGTTCTTACAGTATGCATATGAATACTGAGAAAAGGTCGAGGATTGTTAATTAAGAGACTCCCAGGCTAGTTAACATCACAGGGACGTCAGTAAGGAATTTCATTCATAAAAAAGGTCCCCTCGAGAAAATGACTGGTATTATGACTGGACTACAGGTACCCTAAAAATTTTACGTTTTCGAAGACGTCATGCAAAAATCCGTATGCTCATTATTCTCTTCACCATGACGCCAACAAAAGCTTATGATCTGCTGGTTATTATGGTATATAGTAATACAGGATTAGTGCAATCAATCAATGACTAAATCATCATTAAAGAACCATACCCCATTTCTTATTTCAAAAGCCCATAAAATTCCCCAGTTTTTATATTTTCTTTTTGATAAAACCTAATCAACTGTAAGTGATATATTTACTATCTCCTTTTATTCTGCATTATCATAGCTTTCATTTGACACCAACATTAGCTACATAGCATTAAATCATAACGAGATATCATATTTTGAACATTACCAGGTATATCGAATATTGCTATTGTTTTTCCGAAATAGTATGTTGGCCAAGGGGAGTCTCTGTGCACACACACACCATAATCCTTCATGAATGATACGATTTTGTTCCATATATTAAAAGATGATAATGTTATAACAAATTAGTCATATTTTAATCTTAATTTGTATCGGGGTGGGGGCGGGGAAATAGGGATACACCAATGGCTATACATGTATATGCCACTAATGTCATGATTTTGGTCAATTATAAGATAAAGATTAATTAATTGACTTTGCTTAATTAATCTATACCACAAATTGTTCACATAAATATAATGAAATATAAAGCAATATGATTGCATTCAAAGTTATGTGCTGACTTGCCCATAATAAGAATTGTCATTTTTATGTTTAAAAATGTTATATTTGTTTTCATAATTTAATAAGGTGTCTGACTATTTTTAGCTATAACTCAACCAATTTTCAAAATATGACTGCATGTTACATACCTTATAAATATGCAACACATTAGGCATCTGTTAAAACATATTTGAGCAAAATATGGACAATAGTTGTAAAGATATGATCACTTATTTATCTCTATCCACAAAAGGAAAAATAAAATAAATCGTACAATAAAGATATACATTTTTACTTAATTAATCTGCACCAAACTTGGTATGCATAGCCACAATGGAATACAGAGTAATATAGTTATTATATAAAGTTATGTGCTTACAACTTACAAGCACATTAATAACAATTGTCATTTTTAAGTAAAACAATGTTCCATTTTCTTTTCAGATTTAGTAAAGTGAGTGTGTATATTTACTTATAACTCAGCTACTTTTTAAAAATATGCCTACATATATGACATATGACATTAAATAATTACATATCAGTCATCTTTTGAAAAAAGATCAGAGTAAAATCGTCGCAACGATAGCAGAGATATACATGTAGTCATTTATTTATCCCCACCCCCGCAAAAAATTAAATATATACTAACAGATGTGTAATAAGGATTTATAAATCAACATTTACTTAATTAATCTACACCATTAATGGTACACATAATTAGAATGCAATATACAGAGGCCTCGCAATTCGTGAAAATATTAGTTTTAACATTACGAGTTGACATGAAAATCGTATTCAACAAAAACCATGAAATGGTCTATTTATTGTATACATCTTTCTCATTTATTTAGAAAACCCCCACAAAAATGGAAAACAAAAAAGAAAAACATTCGGCTATTACCCGATGATTGACAGGAGACAGTGTGCCACTTATCCTAACGCTACAACTAAAGAAGGAGACCGCACAAAAAAACAAATTACATTAAAACTAATCTATAATTCATTGACAACAAATAAAGTTAACGAAAAATCCACTTTTCATTTAGGAGCCATTTGGTCCCTAAACATAAAACTTTAGGGGACAAATTTAAACTCAATTTTTTCCCCTCACATTGTAATTATATGACAAAATATGCATGTAAATACAAGTTTATTGAACACAGTCTTTGCTATCACATAGGAAAAAGTATTTACCGCAGATACCAAGAGCACAAAACGATTTTAATGGCTTCTGGACAAATTATTGGGGCGACGATCGCCGCCCCTGCCGCCCCACTTCCAGAACCCATTAAGTGGGCCTATGAGCACGCTGCCACATAATTTTTATTTTTGTGCGATTTTACCAAATTATAATCATTTTTAAAATCAAAGAACTCGAAGTTTACAAATAAAAGATACTTAAGATTTCAGAAAACTAATATAAAATATTTTAGCTATGTGACTATCGCCACTTCCTGTCATTGACAATAAATCGGCTGATAGTAAATCAGATAAGATCTCAAGGTTTTCTGTCATGGGGTTAGTAAAGATTAAATAGAAACTTTCTGTATTCAGATATGTAGCCATTAGTTAGGTTTAATACTAGATGTGTATCATAATTATGGCGGATTGATAACAGTGTGATGTAGCGTTATGCTGGGAGCAGAATAATATCTGACCTGACCTGCCTCTAATATTGAAGACCTCTAACATTGAAGAGGGACAATAATGAAGTGGCTAACCCAAACTTTAAAATAATGGGCTACCGAATTAAAAAAAAATCATTTTAGATTGTTCAGTATTATTAAAATAAACAATCAGAATTTTCACAGAATTTATAAAATACCTTGTGTTTCTCAGAGAAAATGACTGATACCTTTACTGAATTTCATTATAATTTGGTGTACCTTGAACAAAATAATATCTGTATAAAAAAAATATTTTGTAATAAAAAATTAATTAAAAAACATTCTGTAAAAACTCTTTTCTTTCAAAACTAAAAGCTTCAAAGAACAAATTGCAGAAGCGTCAACAGTGGAAGGCTATCCCTTCTGAAGGAAATCCCATTATGTCAACTTAAAAATAGTATTTCCAAAACGAGGCTTCAGTATCAAAAAGACTTATTTGACATCATAAAATTAACAGATTATATGAGAAATAAACGATAATTTAATAGCGTCGTAAACAAGTGGACCAAAAGTTAAATTTCAGAAACGATTGGTTAGGATGCGGTTTCAATGAGGAAGTAAAGAAGCGCATGGTTGCATGTTGCTGTTAAAACAATCTTTGAAAGAACAAACGATAATGAAAGCTGTACAAAATGTATAGTGTTGATATTTTAACATCTTAGTTATAGTGCCCTTTTTTTACTGTAAAATTTTACATTGCACAATTTTAGCATGTCGGTAATATCGTAGGCATAGCGTAACATGTTGCCAAGTATTGTAAGTTTACCGGGCCCCGACATGCTATAACCCTTTGGGGAATACAAGATCACGTGGTGTCCCATTTGATTTACCACCAATCAAAATGCATTATTAAAAAAAAAAATTGGATATTAATTAGATGACTACTCTATGTCATATTTTTGGGATGGCTAAATTAAAAGTATGTGTGTGAACTAATTTCGAACAAAGTTGTGTATTTGGCTATGGTTGCACTAAATCAACAGGTGAAACATTTTTAGAGACTTCTCTTGATGGCATCATTCTGTAAAGGTTTTGTTCGTGACACCGTCTATTCCTCATTACCAAAAATAGCATGTTAAATAATAAACAACATCAGGTGACATGTGTGGTTACAAACTTTGGACAAAATGGGAGCCAAGTGAAAAACTAATCGGGCCCACGTGATTTCAGTGTTCATTTTCTGATGCAAAGGAAAAGAAATCATGCAGGATATCTAACTGTAAATATTAGTAGGTCCTAATATTGATAATACATTGGCCAATGAACCTGGCGATTTCTGATTTTTTAATTTGCCAGTTTGCGACTACATTATTTTATTTTCTCGCCAAATGGTATTATTTACTCGCATTTGGAGAATTGGCAAGCATATTTTTCAAGCCCTGGTAAGTTTAACATTATATTATTTATATTATGTGCGAGAGAAAACTAAGTGACTTTGTTATATCCCTGAGTAACCTGACTTCTGGAGACTCAAAAGAGTGTCAGAGTCGCGACACCCACTTTGTGTGATGGTAAGTTTAACATTATATTATTTATAATTTGTGACACAGTAAACTGAGTGACTTTTTTATATCCCTGAGTAACATGATGCCTGGAGACTCAGCAGAATGTCTTGAGTTGCAACACCCACTTCATGTTATGGTAAGTTTAACATTATATTATTTATATTATGTGTGAGAGAAAACTGAGTGACTTTGTTATATTCCTGTGTGACCCGACTTCTGGAGACTCAACAGTGTGTCCGAGTAACAACACCTACATGTACTTCATATGTTGTTAAGTTTAACATTATATATAATTCATGTGGAATTTTCTATTTATGATAGTAAGCTGAAGGATGGCTAGCGAAGTAATCCATGATAGTGTAGTTCTGGACCACCAATGTAAGAGTTAGGATTGTGGCTTTAAGAGCTATTTAATATTAAAAGTATGTGTACTGTTGTCTGTGATGAAAGTGGTAAAAGTCTATTAACTGCTAATCGGGAAGAGTAGCCTATTTGGTGGTAGAAGGTTTTTTCTGTAATTCATGTGTCACAAATACTGTCTGTTTGACACCTAATAGTCATTGATTAACCAATGTCATACACTTGGGGTGTTGTTAATGAAATACTGGTATACCATTGCAGGCACTAATCTAGCACACCTAATAGTCATTGATTAACCAATGTCATACACTTGGGGTGTTGTTAATGAAATACCGGTATACCATTGCAGGCACTAATCTAGCACACCTAATAGTCATTGATTAACCAATGTCATACACTTGGGGTGTTGTTAATGAAATACCGGTATACCATTGCAGGCACTAATCTAGCACACCTAATAGTCATTGATTAACCAATGTCATACACTTGAGGGGGGGGTGATGTTAATGAAATACACCATTGTTTGTTTACTTCATAAATAGATATCTGTTTAACAACTCACTCCATTCATAAAAGAACCCCAATAGTCAATATTTATTTTTTGCTGAGGTGTGTGGAGTTGGGGCACCATTAAACAAATACTCATAATAGAAAACTTACTTTACAGCAGTGGATGAATGCAAGTTGAATGATCATTGCAATGGACACACCTGTATAAACCTGCCAGGTAGCTACAGATGTGAATGCCAAGATGGATTCTTTGGATGGGATTGCTCAAAACGTCCTGAATATTGTGTGAACAATTACTGTAAAAGAGGCATCTGTGAGAATGGTCGTAGCAACTACACATGCAAGTGTTTTGCTGGATACAAGGGACGTTTCTGTGAAGAAGAAATATGTATGTGTATAATACTGATTCTACCTTTAACAAACACATGCATATTTTTATACAACACTCAGATAAGCACGAGCTGGGTAATAATACTGTAAAATACTTTATTTTCGAGGGGTGTAATTTTTGCGCTAAAGATAAATTCCCATGTTCGCGGAATTAATATTTCACGCATCCTTGATTAAATGAAAACATTTTTCTTTCAAGTACCATATATAAATTACATATTAGTAAATTTCTGGCCAATTCATATTTTAAAAAATCGAAGCAATTATTTTGGTGAACATGTCAAAACGCAAATTGCATACACCATTCAATAGTTCCGTCCATTATGTCATGTGGGTGGTGTAAATATAACTTGGCACTCATGAAATATTATTCCGGAAAGAAAGGAACAAATGCTTAACATCGTTTTAAAATTATTATTCATGTAATAGAACAGCAAAATATCAGTTTAATTATTCCGATATGTTTAATCCTTGCCTTAATTCTGCATATACAGTGAAACTAAAATTTCAGAGGTCACAGTAATTAGTAATCACCGGATTCAGATAATTATATAGATAAAGATGACAGCCAAAGCACATGTTTATGATTCAACTTAAAATAAAACAAGTAATTTAGTTTTAAATAATTATCAAACATAAGTTATAACACACTCAACATTAAACAAGAACATAAAATTCCATGATGTGATGTTTTATTAAATTTTTTCACAAGTTATTGTTATCTATGCTTTGAAGTGTGACCGTTGATTAATCATATCAAAAACTTGAAAAAGTTGAAAGTCGGACAACAATTTTAGTCAGGTTTAATTTTTCGTAGTTTTTTAATTTCGCACTAAATATGTTTGTGTGAATAGCATGAAAATTAAGACCCCACCAAAATAAAGTATTTTACAGTATATGTATAGTCTGCATCACGACTAATGGAACATTGAAACACCATTTCAAAAATAAATACCAAAGGGACAAACAGTTGTTTTTTAAACCTCTTGTGCTGTGTTAAAGATATACAAAAGTATTTAACTTCATAACATTTCTTATATTAAATAGTTACTAACTTTAAGGTGGACTAAACGGCTACTGAATAATGTTGGAAACAGCTTTAAAAAAATTAAAAATCATCTTTTTCTTATAAATACTTTAATATTTAAAATATTCTCTTCAAAATGTTTATTAAAATTTGACTCTTTGTTTCATTTCCAAAACCTTTTATCTTTTTGTCCTATTGTCCACTGTTTTTTTTAATAAAAAAACTATGGTGTCTTCGGATGTGATGCAAAGTATAGTCATATTTTTCTTGTAGTGAATGGAGGCTGGTCGGACTGGTATGACTGGGATCAGTGTTCTAAAACCTGTGGAGGAGGAACGAAGACTAGAAGAAGAAGGTGTGATAATCCAGCACCCACACAACCTGAGGGTCACGACTGCATTGGTTCAGCTACACAAAATGGATTCTGCAACACAGAAAACTGTCCAGGTTTGTATGTTATTTTTAGATATATGTCTATGTATATCATGTGTATTGATGTGATTGTTGGTACCCTTAATCCACATTTATAAATATCAAGAGTCTGATCGACTCTTGAAGTTTTGCAGGATTTTTGTTTTATTCCAGTACCAAACATACAATGGTTTGTACCCCAATTCATTCTAGGGTTAGTGTCATTATTTTGCAATGGCATGTATATCAATTATCATGTGTATCGATGTGGTTTTTGGTACCCATGATCCACATTTGTAAATATTAAAAGTCCGATAAACTTGTAGGTTTTTTTTCTTCAGAATTTTAACTTTAATCCACTACAAAAAATACACATATCTGTACCCAGATTCATTGTAAGATTTATTTCATTATTTCCCCTAATAATTTATTAGATCCCAACCTAAAACAGAGTTTATTCCAAACTTTGGCATTTGTGCAACTCTTCAACTATATATATATATAGAGAAGTCATACATGTTTTAACACTGTCATCATCTTTTGTAAGGATGTATATATTTGTTGTTGTTGTTGTTGTTTCTACTAGTATATGAAAACATTTATATTCAGATATTTATTTTTCAGTTTGTGTTGCTAGTGCTGTATGGAGAGGAACGGGGTCAGTTGTCAGATGCAATGGAACTTCATCAGCACTTGACTGTATGGCAGTCTGCAGGAACCCA
>JAULBS010094253.1:0-16953 GCA_032355785.1 Symmetromphalus regularis | reverse complement strand
TTCTATGGACAAATCAAATGTTTATATTTAAATTTAATTCTTTGTTTGGAAATTAATTAGGTCAAGGGTCTGTGGGACTATGTGTTTAAGATATTCATGTGTTTTGGCAGCCAGGTACCTTTTTTAATCATATTTAAGATTATAAAGAACTTCATTATGATGGATCAAGAAAATTCATGAAATATTCTAAATATTGTAACCCAAAATTATATGGTTCTAACTTAATAGGTTCTATATACAAAATAAAGAAAAGAGTATCCTATGATTTTAGTGTCATAGTATATATTTTGTGGAGCAACAACAAAACATTTAAAATGTACCTTTAAAAAACATTTTATTAAAAGGGGTCCTACAATCACCTTGACCATACTTCTGGGTCTGCGTCTGCAAATATAATTTTCAAATATTCATTTAATGTCATTATAACATTAACATCTTTTACTAAAATCATTTAAATATTTTTCTTCTAAATATTTAGCTCCCACAACTACTACAAAAGCCACAACACCATCACCACCATCACCTGCAGGTGCCGCCTCAGCCCAGACTCCACGAAAACCAGCCACACCACCATCACAGTTTAGCAAGACAACGATTCTAATTGAAAAAGATAAGACTGTTCGTGTAGCAGGGCTTCAGAAAGCAATGACGAAGACCATGAGTGCAGCACTGCATATTCCACACTTTGGTTACTGTGATGAAATAGACATTACAATGCTTGTCAATCTAAGGAAAGATCTTAAAGAGGTCGCAGAGAAAAGAGGGATAAGATTTTCATACATGCCTGTATTTATTAAGGTAAGTAGTTCTTGTTTCAAGCATTTTATTTGTGGAATAATAATAAATTCAATTAAATATAATAAAAAAAAGTCTGTAGAATATAGACGAAACATCAAGTTTTATCATTATAATCTTTACATTTTTTGTTGTTTTTATAAAAGTGAATGGTTTTAGGACAGACTTTTTGTTTTATATGTAATTTATTGAACATTTAACATACGGCCAAGTAGAAAATAAAATTATAGAAGTATCTTTTTTTTTCCAAAAAAAGTCATGTGCATTACTAATTTATATTTGTGTTTTTTTTAAATTAAATAATGTGGACAAGCTGAGCCCATGTGTGTAGAGGTAGTTCTGCCAGACACTGAGTAAATGATGAAATTGCCATTTTTATAGTACAGTTTATGAAATAAATTTTTTTTAAAGAATTAAGGGGCTGTTGTATAATCAGGTGAGGATAATCTGCTTTATCTTTTACTTTGCTCTATACGGTCTTTCCATAACTAGGTTAGCTCCCTTGTCCACCAGCTGGCTCTCAGCACATAGAGCGATGTCAAGCAAGTTTTTTCAGAAATGTACAATGGAAGAGTATTGTCATTTCACGAATTATCATAATTATACTTTTAAGAGAATGGCTTTTGATGTTGAATTGTTGATGTAATGTTGAATAAACTGAAACATTTTAAATGCTTTGGGATTCTTCCTGAGTTATACTCGAACAGAATAATAGAGGGTTACCTCTATTCCATTTGTTGAGAACATATGTAGGTACATGTGACTGTTGAGTATACATGTAAGTTTATACTAGTAACAGTTTATAGAATGAATTACTGACACTGAATTTACATACATTTATACTGCTATCCAAAAAACCTACATCCAAAGAAATAATTTTAAATCTTTTATATTTGGGTAATGGAAAATAAATCATTGTTATATAGAATTTAATTTTGTTCACAACATGCCAAAAACACTACTCTAATATCAGAATATATAATGCTTGAACATACAGTACACTTTAGTAATATCACACATGACCGACGCAGCCGGAGTGGGGGGAGGACAAGGGCTATTACCCTCCAAATAAGCTGTGGTGTATTTTTTATATGTTTTTTACGTTGTTGGTGCCCTTCAAATGTTGCCCCTATTCAGTCTTGCCCCCTCTCCCCCCCCAATATTTACACAGCTGCGGCATTACTGTCTCAGCAAGGGCGAAAATCACTTCCTGGAAGTTGGGGAGACAGAGCATCCCCCAACCATCCATAAAGTAGGGGGGTAGGGGATGGACTATTCCCCTGTCCAAAAAATGGGGAGGATGTGTCTCCTCCCCATGATTTATGCCATTATAGACCCACTGTGTACTTCGGTAGGCCTATATTTGCACTACGATGACATGGTTAAGTGTTACATTGATACAATAAAGAGAAATACTGGTAAAGATTATTATTTAGGCATTTTAGGCAAAAAGTATGGGGTGGGTAATTATATAAGCATGTCCCCCCACGTCTCCATCCCCCTCCCTGGATTTACGCTCATGTGTCTCAGCCTTGATATGTTTGTTTTAAGATGTTGGTTCATACTAGATAATTTAAATTTACCTTCATAAAATAAAGTAGCAACAAAAGCAAGAACACTGTGGTGAACAGTAATATTTATTTAATTTAAAAATTATACTATAATTAAGTAAATTTCCAGTATGCGTAAAAACTGCGACAATACATTAAAACATGAGTAACATAAAAACTCTTTCAGGAGCTTGTAACATTACATTCTGGGGTTTAAAAGTGGCACATCAATGCATGTGTGTACATGTATGAAAGACTGTTGGAGCTTTTCTTTACGATGATGGCCAATTATCAGGGCTGTTAGATTTACCAAAAACCTAACTCAGTAACTGAAAATAATAGTAAATTAGGGCATTTGCCCTGTGACATATTTTAATGTGCTACAAACTCCTATTTTGCATCAATGTGTTCTTAAAAATATGCATAATATATTTTGTATTATTATTATCATTTCATTTCCTACATGCAAGTGTGTTTTGAAAGTTTAATGATATTTGTACATATATAACACACACACACAGTTTAATACATAATTTTTTTTGTATTCATTAATAAAAACAAGCTTTCCCAAAGTTGACGAAGTAAGAACAGAAACAAATGTCAGATTTAACCCGTGGTAATAAACAAGTGGATCGTGTGAGGCACTTGCCAGAAGTTAAATGAGTGGCTTACTCTGCTCTTATCGCATACAGGAGAGTTTTCCGTCAAGGGCAGACAACTCATGTTTTGGAAAGACCCTATATCCGGTTTGTTTTATATGGGAGATAACTCAGTTTGTTGTTTATTTGAGAGGCATTACTCTGTAAACCTCATTAATTGATATAATAAATTATTACTTTATAAGCCAATTATATACTTTTTTGTAGGCTGCATCACTTGCACTGTTGCAGTTCCCAGTGTTAAATGCTTCAGTGGACCAGAATGTAGAAAATATTACATACAAGGTAATTTCTCAAAAAAAAATTAATATACATAAAATGTGAGATGATTTTTCTCTATTTTACAGTAACTTTATGCCACATAACCATTAGAATTTGTTTAACACCCAGTATCTGGAGCATCATGCAGCTTGGATGAAGACTGCATAGTTGATGTTCTAGGGATCATTCCTGTGGGTTTTCAGCTCCTAGATTATTTAGTCATATGACTAATTTCCTTCTGTAAATCTTTAGTCACATTCATGTACATTTTTGTCAAACCAGTCATGTTAATATGTAAATAATTATTCATGTAAAAAAAAGAAGACAAAATATATTTCATCATTGTAGTGATCATGATGTAATTTCTTTTAACCATTTGACACTCTTTCTAGTCATGTCAGTAACTGACAAATGGGCAGTGAAATTTTACTAACAGATATACTAAGAGATATAATTATGCTAAGCAGTTTTAGTTTTATTTCCAGGCTTCTCACAACATCAGTGTGGCTATGGACACTCCCGATGGCTTGATTGTACCCAACATAAAGAATGTGCAGACACTAAGTATTTTTGAAGTGGCGGCTGAACTGAACAGACTACAACACCTCGGAGAAGCTGGGAAATTGGGTACAGCTGATCTCAGTGATGGCACCTTCTCACTATCAAATATTGGAACTGTAAGCAACTCGGAATTAATTTGACAGTACTGACTTTTAATTTTGTTGTTAGTTAATATATATTTTTCATATAGCATAATTGCATGGTTTCTACAATGAAGGTGCACATTTATACACAAAATAAAGCTGTGGTATAGATACAATCAAATAAAATCTTGTGTTAGTATGGGTAATTGCCAACAGCTGAAATTATTTGCTTTGGTTGATATTATGTCACCATGAATGAATATTGTATCCACATATTAAAATAGCAAGGAGGTTGGGGTGGCATATCAAGGAAATGAAATAGAAAAAGATTTGTAGCAAAATGCTATAGATGGGTATCGTTACCTTCTTAAATGGATACTCAGATACTATAGGTTTGACGAACATAATATCTTGTCGAGGGAATGATTGAGTATTGAATGTGATGGTCATTTTACAGTAGCTATAATGTGTTAGAATGAGCAGAATAATGTGATGTATGTTTTTCATTCACAGATTGGTGGCACGTACATGAAACCTGTGATTTTACCACCTCAGGTGGCAATTGGAGCTGTGGGTAAAATACAAGTAAGTTTTTTTAAATCTTCCTTCAGTGATTATCATACCCTCTTTTTTTACGTAAAAAAACCCCTTCATTTAATTTTTTTTATTATTATGTTCTTAATGACACCACTAGAGCACATTGATTTATTATTAATCAGCTATTGGATGTGAGACGATGGTAATTTTGACATGTAGTCAACGTGAGCTAACCTACAATGAACTACAGAAGCTCACTTGATTGTTCTCATTCAAATGCATACACTTTGATCATTTAAAATTAGTATTTTTACAAAAGGGAAATAATTACATGTTAAGTATGGATTCGTTATAATTTTACTTAATGTCTTTGTTAGTTTTTGGTACATTGTGGGCACATGCCCCTATCAGACCCCCAAACATCCCGCCACCCCCATAATTACCCATATCCTGTGTTTGTTTAGTCAAATATGTATGAACACTGGCTGTTAAACTATCAACTAATTTGTCATTTGTAGTACTTCTAGAATGGGAAGTAGCTCTAGAGATAGAATATCTTCCTGAGGTCTGATGGATTATCTTATCAATCCCCTTTACCAGGCCCTTTTGAGCTATTGTTCGTTCCAGCCAGTTGTCCACAACTTGTAAAAAAAAAAGGCATGATATGTACTATCCTGTCTTTTGTTGCAAATTAGAAAAGTTTTCTTTGTGAGGACCATGAGACTCATGAAAGCAAGCATAAAATAAGTTTGTAGCAGAATTGTACTGCTAGTGTGAAAATATAAATATATCATGTAGTAAGTTCATTTTCTTCAAATTACAGTTAATGTGTTATAATAAATGGAATTAGCGACAGCATTTAAGTGTCATTAAACATTGTCTGAATTTGAATGGCTGCGGATCAAAAATAATTATTGATAGGCTTGTACACTGGCCATCACTATAAAACTGTTACTGTAATCAATGTATATTAGGAGCAGGATATAGCTTGAATGGTGGCGTGTCTGCCTGTGAAGTGGTCAGTCATCAGATCGATCCTTCTCAGTAGACTCATTTCCAGTTTGGGCTGTTTTCCATTCCAACCAGTGGTCCACAACTGGTTCATCAAAGGCTGTGGTATGTGCAGTCCTGTCTCT
Source organism: Symmetromphalus regularis (assembly GCA_032355785.1). Classification (NCBI taxonomy): domain Eukaryota; kingdom Metazoa; phylum Mollusca; class Gastropoda; order Neomphalida; family Neomphalidae; genus Symmetromphalus; species Symmetromphalus regularis. Next base: position 11,371 of record JAULBS010094253.1, on the reverse strand, counting down.
GAGACTGCATATAAAAGACCCCTTGCTTATTGGAAAGAGCAGCCTATGTGGTGACAGCAGGTTACCTCTAAATAAATGTCAGAATGACCATATTATTGACGTCTCTAATAGCCGATGATAAGAAAAAAAATCTATGTGCTCTAGGGGCGTCGTTAAATAAAACAAACTTTACTTTTTGTACAGTGGCTATAACAGTAAAACTGTTACTGTAATCAAGGTATATTTGTTTTCACAGACTGTGCCTCGATTTGACCAGGATGGTAATGTAAAGAAAGCCCATGTAATGAATGTCAGCTGGTCTGCTGATCACAGAGTCATCGATGGAGCAACGATGGCCAGATTCTCCAATGTGTGGAAGATGTATATAGAAAACCCAACTACTATGATATTAGATCTAAAATAAATCCACTATAAATACTTACATATTAAGTGAGCATGTGTGATCTACTGCATTCAGTATAATTTACTATGTACATATGGAAAGTGTGTTGTGTGAGTTTTCCTCGTTATATTTGACAGTATAAGTGGCTTGTATTTCATTTTATTAATACTAACATTAAGAAAACGTTAACTATATTTATTGTCCGTTATCTTCAGCATATCAGTGTTAAGCCAGAAATGTGTCATTAGACAGGTTGGTCTGTTTGAGGGTAAAATTACACATTAACTTAATACTGAGATAAAGATAAAATGCAGTATTCCAATAAGGCATTTGAGACTCAAAATAACTTGGTTTGAGTAAAATACAATATTGGTAGGGGTAAGGAAAGGGGTTTGATTGGGGTAAAAGGTAGAGTTTGTTTAAAAATAGTTTTGGTCTGGTTACCAGAACATTAGATATCTTCTTCTTCGTGCTTAGTAAATAAAGGTTAGCTCAGCACAACTTTCAAGTTTACAGAATTACAAATCGTCACCCTCATAACCTAAGTGCATAAATCATTTTTTGGCCATTTAGAGATTTTCATCCTAACACTTCTTATAACAGTTGCCATAAGCTGAAAGAAAAGTCATTGTACGCTTCCTAACCCACTTGGTGTTTGTATGAGAAATGGTTAATAAATAGTCATTGATGGGTAATTGCAGCAGTTTTTGTCTTTTTCTCTAAACTACAAAAAGTGGCTTAAGCATTTAGGTTATGAGGGTGACAATATGTAACTTCATGTAACTTCACAAACTGGAAGAAAAAAGAATATCATTTTCTTTATTTACTTAAATAGGTATCTTACAAGAATTTGAATAGTTGAACTAGCCTTGGTAGCTTTGTATATGAGTAATACCATTGTATGAAGCATCACCCAATATGCCATACTGTTTGAGGAATCTCTTTCTTTCACAACTTTTGATTATTCTGATTTGTAATGTACCAGTACTGATATTAATCATAGAAACTATGTTTTTGTTAAAGTTTCATTATCATTACATTTTCTCTATCTATAATTTCTGTTTATTCTACAAATGCCAGGTTAGGCTGGAGTAAACTTGTTTGTTTATATACAACTTTTTGTGACCAGCTTGCAACTTTTTAAAGTACTGTATCCATTACAGATTTCTGTTGATGTTCTGTACTGTGCAGTGTTCGTCTGTTAAAAATAATAACATTAAGGTAGTAATGCCATTTAAATCATTGAAAGATAACTTTAATTTCTGTGAAACTTAACTACATTCAAGTCATTGAAAAGTAGCAGAAAAAACCTTTTTAAGACCTGTTTTAAAGTTTCTATTGAAATTGTGAATAATTTATGGTTCACTAATGATGCGATATGAATTTATACTCTAAACGAGAAAAGTATTCTGAATTGGAATCTGATATGTAAGGGCAGCTATATTAGAAATGCAATATTGTAGTGTTTGTGATAAGTGTGTGATTCCACACAATTGTTTTATACAATTTGGTTTATTATATTAAAACTTTAATACCTGTATAATTATATTTTCTCTTGAGATTTTATGGTCCCAACATTACTTAACAGTAATTGTAGTTTTGAAATAGTTTACATAATTTATAGTCTGAATTTATGAATAGTCAAATTTATGATGAAGTTATAGAATGAAAAGGTGATAGACTTACTGGAAAAGAAAGTAAATTAGTTTTGTGCTACAAAGTGGTATAGTCTGACTTCTGTAATAGTTATTATATTTAGAAAGTTGGTTGTGATGCCTTAACCAACTTTTTTTTCAGATATTTTTATTAATAGTTTTTCATCATCTGATATGTTTGTAATTTCTACTACCTCATTTGTAGTTTTTAGTTTTGGCATGGTGCAATGATACTGACTTACTTTAAAACACATTTTATATTCATTAAAAATAATCATCTAACTACCCTACTAGAGCTGGCAAAATTAAGATAAATAATAATATGAATTAATCGACATGTATATAAAATAATTGTCACTTGTAAAGCTGTTAATATTTGCTAACAACTATGTCTCTAACATTAGACAGAAACAGATGGATTTGCCAAAAGGTATGTTCTAAGCAAGAACTTAAAATTCATTGCTGCCATTTCCCATTGCAGACAGTAGTCTGGAATTGGTAGGTGAAAGGCTGGAGAATATTTGAATATCTGTCTTTGAGAAAAGCAGTATGAAAGACCTCATCCAGCTAAACTAAAAAAAAAGTAATTTATGTGACAGGTTTCTTCAATACCAATACTACAGCAAATTTTATAGAAAATTTGTATTTGGTCTAATTATATAGTATTATACAGTGTATCTAATTTTTAAAATATTGTATTCAGTGCACTGTTAGTATTTAATAAGATATTCGTCAAGTTATTATGTATTTGTCACTTACTTATAAAAGTACTTAGCAGAAATGTTCCTCTGATTTTATGATTAAAAAATAATGTGAAATATTTACTAATAATCAATTGTGCATAAAGAAAGCAAACCTATATTAAATTATTATATTTTGTTGTTGTAAGGCAGCCATTTTTATATTATTTTACTGAAGTTGCAGGTAAACAGTGTTGTTTTCTCATAATTATTCAATTGCCGACACCGGTTTAACATTTTGATGCAAGTGTTATTCTTTATTACATTTGAAAAATATCATTTCATTTTAAAACTAAGTTGTCTGAACTCATAAGAATAATAATAAAACATCTGCAGCTAAATATTTGGATCATTTTAACATTATTTAACTATATACCATTCATTTACACAAAAAAAACTACTGTACAGTAAAATATTGTTGCAATCCACATCTGCCACCATACCTGCTATAAAAAGGGATTTTTGTTTGTGGCATTAGTCATTCTAAGTGATTTAACTGAAGACTAGAACAAGTTTTCCACCATACAGTAAATTTTAAAAACATTTCCTTTATATTCTGTATTGTTTTCTGTGTACACGTAAATATTATTAGAATGTCAAATTGTTCAAGCATACTTTCATATAATTAGCACATAAACACATTATTTCAAGGTTTAGTTGTTCAGTGATCATACATTCAGAATGTACTATAATTGTGCAAAAATAGCAGCATATAAATACATTTTATTTTATTATTAATTCATTGAAAATAAACTTAATGTGAATACTTTTATCATTTCTGGAATTCAAGGGACTGAACTCTGAAGAAACAATTTGAACTAAAATAATAAAATTCAAATGAAGATTCATTATCAAAATATGTTAATGTATACAAAGTAATAAAAATACTTAGTCTCCAGTTTTGAGAGTCTATAATATGTTTTAGAAAGTCAGTTATATCACAATATCTAGTATTAATTTATAGGTGTCAAATATACCGGTACTTGTATAATTATGAATATAGTCCAAGGAATGACAGTCTCACAAAGCTGTGTTATCAGTAAATGGTGCATTTTTTTGTATTTTTATGTAAGAAAAATGTGTTTATACACTTATTTTATCAGTTAATGGTGCAAATTCTATTATTTATGTGCAAATGTAATGCATTTACTCAAAATAAACTATGTTTGAGTACACTGTATATGGTTATTTATTAAATGAATCCTAGACAAATATCGAATTATAACATTCGAGAAAGGTCATGGTTTTTTTTCTAAAAATATTTCAGTCTATAACATAAGCATCACTGCTGAAAATAATTCAGCTGATTTTTTAAAAATATAACCTTTTCATAATTGTTTAGTGTTTCATAAGTTATTAATATCGCTCATGCTAACAAATACTGCAACTTATTATTTTCTTGTATGCCGGTGAACATGGGCAGGGGGATAGTCCATACCCCGCACTTCTTGGACAGAGGAGAAGTTCCCTACCCTCTTCCAGGAAGCCATTTTTGCTCTTCCCAGTGAAAATAAGGTTATATTTGTGACTCTTTAAAGAAACTTGCTATTGTAGACTTTTTAAATTTGATTTTAATTTATTGTTTTTAAATAATATATAAAATGCTTTATCTTTAGACTTGTCTTGTTAGATGAATCATTTTGATACTTGGGTATACTTCATAGTTAGTTTTTAAAATAATGGGTTTCCAGAAAAAGTTTTTTTTTTTTTAAATATGTAGAATATCTTGAAAATTTATTTAGTTTAGGATTAACCTCTTTTTCTATGTAGGTTTTGGTTTTTGAACTCCATTCTGTTGTTTTGTTGCTTTTCTCATTAAAAAAATATTCTCTATTTCTCTAACATTATTTCTAAAATATGATTTTTCAGAAGATTAACTTTTATACATGTGTATTGATAGAATTGGTTTTAAAATTGATAGTATCATTTGTTTAATATAATGTATATCTTCTGGTATGGGTGTGTGTATCTAGTTATTTTGCCTGGGGTTAACTCTCTTAACTTAATATATCTATTAATAATATGTAGCTTAAAGTTCAAAAAAGGGTAATCAACATTGTTCTATCTGCCATATTTCAAAACTCAGAAATTTGTTATCATTCCCAAAGCCAAAAAAATGTCCATTTAATTTTAATTTTTTTCAACAAAAAAATTATTAATCTTAATCATTATTTTGTTTTTAATTTAAAATGGTCATTTGTTATGCATAGCTGTATTTAAAAAAATCTTTCATCAGTATTATAAAGAGTTTAATTGTATATTTATGTTTTTGAAGCTTTTATATTTTTAAAATATAACTGAAAATTACCCATTTATCAGTGTTAAATGTTCCAAATTCATCCAATGGCATCAACTGAGATTTTAAAAAGGTCATTTTGTAACGTAATTGGATATTGTTGGAATCCAGTAGGTAGGGAAATACAATTTGTGTTTTTGTTTGTGGATAACAGTATTATTTATAACTTTATTATGTGTAATTGGCTTCTTTTTTGCCAGTTTGTAACATGGTTGATGTATGTAATCAGTGATAAACATATTCCATCTCTCATTATTCTTCTTGTTTTGCTACATTTAGCATAATATTTAGCATGGTACTTACCTTAGGTCATATTTGACCTTTTAAACACCATTAAGAATTGACATTGACCTTCCTTCATGGCACAGGTGAAAATTTGTATTTTCCTTGTATACTGCTCTTTACTATTTTGATTCCTTTGGTACTAGACAGCACAGTTTGTTTATTAAGTGTTCAATAATCTCTTTCATCTTCTTTTATCTTACAGAAATTTGGCATACTCTCCAATAACTACTAGTATATGTTTGCCTTTTCATAGTATTTTGCATGGTCCTTCCATATCACAACCCCTTGGCATTTGAGAAATAAAAACAGAATGATATTAACATTGTGGATCAACATTCCCCAGTTATATCCAGTCAAAATGAGATCCATTCTTCAAGAGGCTGAATGCCAAATATTCCAACTACATTCAGAACCAATGACAGAAAACAAAATAATGCCATCAGCAGCCATCGAAATTTGTGATGGCAATCAGCCATGCCGTCACAAAAAGCTGTGACAGCATTTTTATCATTATTGGGTATTTACTTTGTTACTATTTGAACTAAATTGCCATTGCAAGATGCTCTGAATTTCAAGGGCTGCATCAGTTGTAGGTACTCAATGTATTTCGAAGTTCAGTCTAAAATCAAAACAAGTGTGGCATCACTCAATATTTTACAAAATATACATATTGATTGTAAATGTGGAAATTTCCATTATGTTTAAAATATAAACTTCACCACTGTCATTTGTAAAAACTGATTTGTCGTCTTGATCATGGTCATCAAATTGTTTTATGGGTTGAAGATAATCATGACTACAATTAAGTAGTGTGGAAAGAGCACTGCAGCCTTATCAAATCATGGTACTCCAGGTGTTGTGAAGGTAAAATCACTTAGCTACGCAGCTTTCTTTTTGACACTTACATTAATAAAGTGTTATTCTATTATTGTTTTGTTTTGTTTTTTCAAAGCTGTACTTTGTTTATTTAGTCTTTTTAAGGAAGATACTTGAAAACATATCAAGAGTTCTAATTAAATGATGTTAGTAGATTTAAGAAGATATTAATTTGAGTAAACTAGTATTATACAAAAGACAGTTTAACCGGGAAGTTTGTTTTCATCATGGTGAACAGATGTTTACATTGTCAAAATAAATTACTGCATCAGACTTTATTTTAATTGGTGATGCGTCATAAAAAATGGCTTCCAACATATTAAACATTTATGAGAGATTTTCAGGAGTTCTTTATTTCTAAACCATTTAAAACAAGATTTGTTATTTAATGGCGTTGTTTAAAATATGTATACATGTATAATGAACATGCTTTTAAAACTGGTAATAAAGAGGAGATATTTCAGCGTTGTGTAAGAGTGCGAACTGTTGTAAGATTGAATCTCCTTACTTGATACAGTTAATGATTGAATTGGTACGTTGGTATTGACACCCTTCTTACTGCTCGTCTTCAGCGTATGTTTTGTACAAATAAAAAAGTCAATATTTAATTGTGGACGATAATTCTTGGAATAAAATATATATGCGCACTCATTTGCTATTATGTAAATTTAAAGATAACAAGTGCACAAGCGCTGTTACAGATGTTTATTTTTGTAACATTTAACTTGACTGACCTTGTCATTCATTTTAGAACTACATGTAGTTTATATACCATAAAGTCCGAAGAATTTCGTCCGTCGAGGCGCCTCGAATGTGTCTTAATTGAAAATATAAATAATATTACAATGTGCCACCACTACTTATTAGCCTTTAAACAAAAACAATTGTTACCAAAATCTGATAAAAGAGTTTGTACCCGATCCGTCAGAGCCCCTCAACTCGCAAAGTCGTTCTTACGGGCCTGAAATGTCATTTAATATAATATTTAACAATTATTTAATTTAATATGTTAACTTAAGTCATAATACATCAAGTTCATCTAAAAACAAGCTAAAGTGTTGTTGTTTTGTTTTTGGGGTTTTTTAATTGTAGGGGTGCTGTAATGAACTGAACTTTATTTACACCCAGGCCGTAATCTACGGCATGTGGGGATATACATAATACAACGATACGGCCAAAACAGTATTGCGATATATATTGCGATACAGAACAACAGACTAAGATGTGATAACGTCATATCTTGATACTATCTTACCAATTACTAAACATATCTCAGGCAGGCAAACCTGTACCAGTTTCTGATGAAAAACAGAATATATAGACACAGTAGGTTTATGTTTTAATTAAGTTTAACTTTTATTTTTATTACTGTCATAGTCATAGGTTTTATAAGATGGATTCTCATTAGGTAGATATATCGCGATACACGAAACCATATCGTGACCAGTATGTGTTGCGCTCGGCATGTATTGCCTATGAGATACCGGTATACTATTGCACCCCTATTAAATTGTGATCAATAAAATGGTTCTATTTCCGCCAATTTCCGTAAAACTTTGTTGTACTTATATGACGTCATCTCTTTTATGGCGTTATAGCAACAGTTTATCATTAGCAGACTGCTTGTAACGTTGTGACTATCGCTATGTTTTCAGAAAAATCTTTATTTCTTCTTCTTTTTATCACTTGTATAGTGATCCCAAATATTATACACAATTTTAGAGCATTGAACGGAATGAAAAAATTGGCCATGGAGTTCATGAATCTATTTGTTTGGCTGATTTATCACCTTCAGGATCTGTTGAAATATGGAACAGGTAATACTATATCACACATCTAAAAAATGTTGGAATTATACAAAATCAGGGCGTAGCTAGCGGGAGGAAAGGGGCAACTTCCCCATCCAATCATTTACTAAACAATGTTGTTTGGTTTTTTAATGTTACTTTTTAATATAAAATATCTTCTAGTCCAACTGTCCTATCCCTCCGGATTTTTTTTTTTTTTTTTTAGCCTCCTTCCCGGTTGAACAATTTAGATACAGCCCTGAAAATACATAAAAATAGAGCTGTACAGGTAAGCCTCGGACGCAGGTAAAACAGAAGAGAACTGCGCAATTAATGATGAGACATAAACATGTTTCAAAAGGTCGGAATAGTCTTATAAACAATAATAGTCCTTAGTTATGTTTGCATGCCAAAAGTGTTCTTCAACAATACTATATTATAATTGTGTGTGTGAGTGTGTGTGTGTGTGTGTGTGTGTACATACGCACACACAAAGACAAACACACCCACATACAAAGACAAAGAGTCATACACACACACATTTATAATAATTAATGTATTTAATTATATCAATTTAGTCTGTTATTCTTTTTTTCTGTTTTCTAGGATTTCTCAATGAGAACACCTTGGTGATTTTCTCCTTTGTAGTACTTGGTAAGTATTTTGACACCTTCACTGTCTCACATTTACTTATATAATTTTATAATTATACGGATTTATTTAGGAGAAGATAGGTGAGAGATAACATTTTTCGTAATTGTGGGGAAGGAGGGGAGCAGTAGCGAGAAACAAATTTTCAGAGGAAGTAGGGCTTAAAATCGTAGCTTACGTTATTTTATGTTGGAAAACATATTTGGTTAATGACTGGGGTGAGGATTCTAGGCTTCTAGCTAGGGCCCAGGAACACCATCTTCATTACGTCTATACAGTTTATGAAAACAATGAACAAAATAGCTCTCAGCGTAACTAATAAAACAGTGATATGATCAGCTGGAGTCCGTGACCCTATTGACATTCATTTTATATATGAATTATTGTATTTCAACTTGTAAATATTCCTATTATAATTATTGATTTGTTTGTTAGTTGTGTTTTAATAACTGTAACTTTATTTTTTTTGTTTAATACTTGTATCATTTTATAATGCATTGTCTCTCGTCTTTTTGTTTTATTTTACGTATAATACTTGTATAATTTTATATGTCTAGTCTCTTGTAATTCCATAATGAATGCCTTGTGTACTTTTATGTATTTTATTTCTTTTTGTATTGTTATTATGTGGTGCACAAGGTGAAACGTAAATAAAATATCTGTCTGTCTACAAAATTTACAGATTTATTAAACATAAATAACCATACAGTTTATTTGTTGAATGATACAGGAAATCTTTTGGGATTTGGTCTTCTTTTCTTGAATATCGAATAAATATTATAAGTCAAGGTAGCGTTAACGTCTGCCTCTAAAATTATGAACGCGAAAATAATCATTTTAACATATCCTCTGTAATTCCATAGATATGTATCCAGGAATCTTGAAGGGGCGGGGGTTAAAAGATAGGAAATTTAATACTGAAAGAGGGATCGAGAGTAAGTTAAGATTTAAGTAATTAACCACAGGTTTGTTTTTTTAGTTTTAGTTCACAAAGTAATTTATACAAGTGTATATTAAAAATGATTGTACAAACATATTCCTTTCTTACAGGCGCTTTCATTGGAAGACGACTGGCTGTGACCTTTAACTTCCGTCGGCGCACTTTTCAAAATTCAGTGACGCTAGAGAATCCTGATTTTGTTGAAAAACGACAGAAAAAACGAGTTTCATTCGCTGAGATCATTGCAGTTCATCTGTATGAGGATAATAGTAGTATTAATTCTAGACGAAGACAGAGGAGATCTAACCGACACACAAGGAACCGCCATGGAGCCTCCGTACCAGCGTTGTCCTGTAGCTACCCAATTCCAACCTATAATAGGTTTAAAATCCTTATGTGTGCCTAATCAGCATGTTTCAATACATTCTATGTGTGAACAAACTAATCAATGTCTTGTGATGGAAAACCAAACATTTCAGCTTGTTCAGTTGTGGAAAACCAAACATTTCAACTTGTTCAAATGTGGAAAACCAAACATTTTGACTTGATCAGTTGTGGAAAACCAAATATTTTAACTCGTTCAGTTGTGGAAAAACAAACATTTCAACTTGTTCAGTAGAAGAAAACCAAACATTTCAACTGGTTCAGTTGTGGTAAACCAAACATTTCAAATTGTTCAGTTGTGGGGAAACCAAACATTTCAACTTGTTCATTTGTGGAAAACTAAACATTTCAACTTGTTCAGTTGTGGAAAACCAAACATTTCAACTTGTTCAATTGTGGAATACCAAACATTTCAAATTGATCAGTTGTGGAAAACCGAACATTTCAACATGATCAGTTGTGGTTAACCGAACATTTCAACTTGTTCATTTGTGGAAAACTAAACATTTCAACTTGTTCAGTTGTGGAATACCAAACATTTCAAATTGATCAGTTGTGGAAAACCAAACATTTCAACTTGTTCAGTTGTGGAAAACCAAACATTTCAACTTGTTCACTTGTGGTAAACCAAACATTTCAATTTGTTCAGTTGTGGAAAACCAAGCATTTCAACTTGGTCAATTGTGGAAAACCAAACATTTCAACTTGTTCAGTTGTGGAAAACCAAACATTTCAACTGTATTGATGTTGGTAATCTATACAAGATAAATTGGTTATAATTTGCTAAGAAAATGGTGGAATTGGACAATAATAATAATAATATATAAAAAAAACGGCAGCTGTTGTTTTAATGTACATGTAATTATTTTGTTGCTGTGATTATTTTAAATAAAATTTATTGTTCTTGTTTGTTCAACTTTGTTGACTGAAAATGACATTGCTGAATACGGTTTTGGCTTTTAATACACTATATATGATTTCTGCATGTTAATTTGTGAGTTCATTTTCAATAGATTAGAAATGTTTGACATTGTTTAACCATCGACTATTAGCTGTCAGACATACGAAAAACCAGTTAACGAAGCTGTCATATATCTTGTGAATATAAAACAAATTTTGGGCTGCACCAAAATATCTCGAGATAACACGTCATATATATACATGTGTATAATTATATATCATGGCCGTAGGAACCGGCGTGGGGGTGGGGTGAGCTCCCCTTTTTACACATTAATGTTTGCCATATATATATAAGGCCCGTACGCGGGGGTGGGGGGGGGGTGACGGGAGCGCACGCACCCCCCCAAATCTGTCGAGGTCCGTAAATGCAAATTTGGATTGACGCTAATTTACTAGAATAACGTTAAAAACGAAA
>JAULBS010094242.1:0-16957 GCA_032355785.1 Symmetromphalus regularis | reverse complement strand
GAAGTATTTCTATGGACAAATCAAATGTTTATATTTAAAATTAATTCTTTGTTTGGAAATTAATTAGGTCAAGAATCCGTGGGAGTATGCAGTTAACACCAACTTTAGATCTGATTCTTGAGTATTCTTTATGGATCGATGAGTGATCTATTTTATTTCAGATTTCATCATCAGTGCGTGAATAACGAAATGAACAATGAGCCACTGACTGACGTTGCCGTCAAGCCGCTGATCGTAAATACGAATAACGACTTGGACAACGCAGCTTTGGGAAGTGAAGATGGTGCTGACGTCTTGCATGTTGATGAAGAGAACCAGCAGCTCTCTTCAACACCCACAACAGAAGAGAAGGATGCCTTGCTCCACAAGAAAGCCGGTGATGAAGAAAACAAGCTCTCACTAAAGAACAAACGCTCTAGAAACGAAAGACGTTGGGCATGGGTTGTTTTGTGCGGTAAGTGGCCTTCCTCACTCACGGTTCCGTTCCAACCAGTGGTCCACAACTGGTTCATCAAAGGCCGTGGTATATTCTGTCTATGGGACGGTGCATATAAAACACCCCTTGCTGTTTATCGAAAAGAGTAGCTTATGTGGCGACAGCGGGTTTCCTCTAAAACATACCAGAATGACCATATGATTGGTCCAATAGCCGATGATAAGATTAAAGTCAATGTACTCTAGAGGTGTCGTTAAATAAAACAAACTTTACTTTATTTTCCTCACTCACGTTATTTATTTATTTGTTTGTTCGTTCGTCCGTCCGTCCGTTCGTCCGTCCGTCCTTCCATCCATCCATCCAGACATCCATCCAGACATTCATTCTATTCAGTTATTTATATTTACTTCCTTTCTTGTTTACTTACTTACTCATTTACATACAAACTTTCGAACTTTCTTATTTATTTATTTACTTACTTATTTACATAATCACACAGAACCACACTAATGCAGATACTCTTATCGATAAACGGCAAGGGATCTTTTATATGCACTATCCCACAGACAGAATAACACATATCATGGCCTTTGTGAAACCAGTTGTGGACCACTGGTCGGTGTAAGTAGTATACACCTACCCACTGAGCCTTGCGGATCACTCACTCTGGGTTGGAGCCGATACTGAGATTAAAAATACCATGCCTCGACTGAGATTTGATCTCAGTACCTATCAGCCTAGAGTCCGATAGCTTAACCACTGTGCCACGGAGGCCCGTTAACATTACTGTGACATTTTCATCAGGTTATGAAAGCCTACTTGAGTAATACATATTATTAGGTGGCCAGTTATCAATTCCTGTTGGACGCTTCTATTTCTATTTGAAATTAACATTTTTGGTCTTTAAAATACATTTCAACACAATATTATTGGAACAACTGCCGTCGTTTGCAACTTCAATACTTCCCCTTTAATAAGATATAACTGATGAACATCAATTTGTAATATTAAAGTATAGCATGACTTATGATTTATTCCATATATTCAACCAAATATTCCTTTTATACACAGGCTTAAAAGAAAACAAAAATATTAATAATAATAAAAATTAATAATAAATAAATACCACTGCTTATACCTACACATACTTTTCAGACATCTGGACGTTGTCGTCAGCGTTTAATAAAATGTTGTCGAGTCTTTAAACATTACTTTTCGTCAACAGTAATTCACTCTCTCTCTCTTTATCTCTCTCTCAAACACACATGCATGTACGTACACACATAAACACACATATATGTACATAAGTACATACATAATACCTAGACACACACACACAAGCACATACATACACACACGTATATATATACATACATAACTACATATATACATACGCACATGTATGTACGTAGGTAAGTACATACCTAATGCCTACACACACATTTATACATACACAGTGCCGAAGCACACATACAGACACATGTACGTAAGTACATACATAATGCCTACACACACATACATACATACATACATACACATTGCCGAAACATACACAACACACATATATGTACGTAGGTAAGTACATACTTAATGCCTACACACATATATGCATACACAGTGCCGAAGCACACATACACAACACACACACACATGTACGTATGTAAGTACATACATAATGCCTACACACACATATATACATACACAGTGCCGAAGCACACACACATGTATGTACGTAGGTAAGTACATACTTAATGCCTACACACACACATATACATACAGTGCCGAAGCACACATACATACACACACTGAATCGCTGACGTTGTAACACAAAATCCAATGGTTTTTGCTTAATGACACCACAATACCACATTGATTTATTTATCGGCTATTGGAGGTCATTCATTTTATTATGTTGAGACGTAGTCGAATGTGAGCCAGCCTTTAACGGGTTTTTAACAACTGCTATCAGCTTGAGAGTCCAGCATTCTACCACTGTAGCAACCTCACGACATCAGGGGTCCAGTGTCCTCCCGTCTTCATGGGACTCCCGATCAATATAGTTCATAAAAACCCGGGCCAAGAAGTGTTGTTGATTGGATGCTTCTCCTGCTACGAAGAATCAATCACAATTCGGCATTTAATGCATCGGCCTTCACCTTATCGATGTAAATAATGAATCATAGAAGAGACAAAAAAAAATGTACGTGTTCGTAAATTTAAATGAAAAAAACTCTGACACTATGACCTATCAATAACTTTTAAAATATGGCGACTGTTATAAGGTTTAACTTGCCCATGAAATATGCCAGGTTTTCCTATCACTTCCATTTCAGCCATTGTTTATGTTTACCTCGCTGCTGATCTGGGTTATAAAACGAGTGATCTAATTGGATATTTTTAAGCTTGATATCACCAAAACTGTTTTCCTATAGATGACGCAGTAAGCAGCCCGGGATTTTATGAACTATATAGTTCAGGGGGCCCACGGACTCGAGTGGACACAGGATCCCTGACGTAGTGAGGATGCCGCTGGACAATTGAGGCTCACTTCTCAGAATCCAAGTACTGGACAAGAGGCAATACTACCCAATACAAACAAACAAATCCCACCATGAATATGATTTATTCATACAATACTTAAAAGATACAAAACTGGATTGAGCACTTTGAGTTTAACACAAATTAATACTACTACGTTCAACATAATTATATACAAACAACAATTTTATAAAATATACTCTTCTAAGAATTTTCTTTTAAATTAGCATAAATAATCGACATTAAAACATATCAACTATAAATATAACAGCACAGTTTAGAGGGACTAACACAAGGGACTGCGATCAAAACCTGTTTGTTCATAAATAAAATGACCGATCCTCGTAAAAACGATCCATATTTTACTGCATTTTATGCTTATAAAAATAGCACGGAACCATTCAAAACTAACTCATATGATATTCCTGAAGATTCCATGCTAATAAATATATTAAAATACAACCCCTGCAATTAAGAAAATGTCCATGGCAAAATAAATGCTGTGGGGAAAGTGTCCACGGCATTTTCCACAGCAATTTTATACTTTATTTTTATTAATAAAAAAAATACACCTTGATTAAAAAAAAAACATTAGTCCACGGCAGAAACTTCAAAAGTGCCACCGAGAATAAAAAAAACCTCTGAGGCAATCTCATCGGCATTGCCGATTGTCGCAGGCAATTTCAGGGGCTGAAAATATAATTTACATTTTGAATGATCCTGTACTAGTGCTATACACGTGCAGGGTCAATCAATAAGAACTGAACACTTCCAAAACATTATTAGTGGCTAGGTTAACGAACCAAGCGGCATCTTGCTGGTCCAGCATATGACTGACAGTAAATATAAAACCACAAAGAATTTTATAAAAACAAAACATTATGGCATACACATCTATGGCACCGATTCGACAGGCATCTCACAGTTTGCCATTTTCACAACGTCAGAGGTCATTAGAGTCCGTGGCACCCCTGACAAATATAGTTCATAAACATGTTTTGATTGGATGCTTCGCTATTAGACTTTCAATGTATCGTTCTTCACCTTATATATGTAAATGAGAGAAATACAGTGGTTGCCAGAAACGTGAGTGTCAAAGGTAATACCAAAAATGTAAAATAATGACAGTTGCCTTCTTTGTAAGGAATTGTGACCAATGAATAACAGGCGCTTTATATTCACTGATAGTTTCACTGTGAAAAGCAATTTCACGAAGTGTTGAGGTATTTCCACAGGAACATGACAGTTCTTCATCACATACTTATAAAACGAGCGATCTGATTGGAAACTATTTTTAAGCATGATATCACCAAATTTTTTTTCGTATAGATGAGTCAGTAAGCTGCCCGGGTTTTTATGAACTATATTTATCAGGGATCCCACGGAGTAGAGTGACCTCTGACGATATGAGGATGACAGTTTGCCGTTTTAGCCCTATGACCAAACATCTGTATAAAAATGTTAATACTTTTTGTATAATGGTAAATTTCTGTTTGGAACATATATGTTTGCCTATGGCACGTCTATATATCAGTAAAAAAAATTAAGAAAAAAGAAGAAGAAAAACAATAAAGAAAAGAAGAAAAAATCGACAACAGCAACCAATAATGAATTCTGCATTTAGCTTAATGAAATAAAGAGTAAACTCTTAAAAACTGCCCTACCCTATTTTGTATCAGTGTTTTAATTAAAACAATTTTAATATGAAATTTGTAGATAGTAAAAATTATATAAAAAAAAAAATAGATACCAAATAAAAATAAAGTATAAGCATTAAAAAATAAATAATAATAATTATATATATATATATAAAATGAAAAAAAAAAAGAAAAAAAACCAAACCTATCTGTTTCAATACGTATGGAGAAACAGGATTATTACTTTTATTTTAGATCTAATATAATGAACTATTTTTGTAGTATGGATCTGTTTCGAGGAAACGTGATTCGAAACTCTACAAACACCATGGCAACCAAAATGAATGTGCTAAACAGTAAAGGTCAACATACGCCATTCTATCCGGATTAGCAACTAGTGACCTCCGTCTGTGCATTGAACATATCTCGTAAATAGAATAGTTTGTTTTAAGACGTTATTTGAACAATATCTCCTAAATAGAAACTACTGCAAAAATAACAATGGAATAATGATTAAATTGATTCTATCACCTTATCTTACGTAGAGCAAAATTGTTTATTTTAAAAAAATCTATAATAAACACTTTTTATATCAATACATTTTAAGTCAATAACTGGAATATACATTTCAACATAACAATATAAAAATAAGTTTAGAAAAACAAACTGAAAATATCTATTAGCACTATATAATGTGAACATATTTCACAAATAAACATACACGTTGTTTTACTCAATATGTATAGCTATAAAATCTAAAAAAGTATCGACTCACACGAATTAATGCCCTGAAAAAATAAAAGAAACAAAACAAACAACAAACCGTCTCTTTCTTATGTACAACTCCTTACAGGCCCGTTAAGCTCTTTCAAAATACGAACGAATCTACATAAAATATCATATTCCAACCCCTGCAAATAATAAAATGTCCACGGCAAAATAGATGCTGTGGAGAACTTGTCCACGGCATTTACCACGGCAATATTAGGATATACTATATTTTTATTAATAAGAAAAAAAATACACCAGTTTATGTATAATCGATGGAATACTCTGAGAAATAATAGGTCCTACATAGATATTTTCCATATTTGATGCATCTGCTTTTCACAAAGGAACATAAGTGTTTTTAAAAGTAAAGTTTGTTTTATTTAACGACGCCTCTAGAGCACACTGATTTTTATCTTATCATCGGGTATTGGACGTCATACATATGGTCATTCTAACATATGTATTTAGAGGAAACCCGCTGCCGCCACGTAGGCTACTCTTTTCGATAAGCGATCCCACATACAGGACAGCACATACCACGGCCTTGGATGAACCAGCTGTGGACCACTGAAGGTTTTTTTTAAGTATTAACACGACCTATGCGAAATGGCACCATATACATGTATAATTGTAACACTCCTAAATGCCATACAGTTCCCTTTCCAACCATTTTGAAAGTGATGAAACAATTTCTTCAGTAAAGATAACCATTTTAATCAGGAATACGATATAATGAGGTATTCAAGTGTATCGATAGTAACTTGAATTAAACACACACACACACACTCACAAACACACACACACACACGCAGCAACAGCGGTAACACCTCCAAACGCTTAATATATAGTGACACTCTCAATCTTCGAGGTGTCTAAATCTTCGCGGTACCGACGATTTAAGGAATAAACATTTTAAAGTACCATCCAGCTTACAGACCCTTTAAATGTTTAAAAGAAAACGTGAATATAATACGTTTTGCGCTATTAGTGAACATTCAGTGGTCCGTTACTGATGTATGCTGTTTTAAACTAATTACATTTGAAATGTTGAAGCAAGGATTAATCACTATTAGTCAGCGCATCAAACTTAATTGTGGCAAAAATCGATCTATGCCCTTTTGCAGTGGAACTCTGTACAAAAATAGCAATTACCGCGATGATTTCGAAAAGTAACGTTTGTTTTATTTAACGACGCCTCTAGAGCATATTGATTTTTATCTTATCATCAGCTATTGGACGTCAATCATATGGTCATCCTGACAATGTTTTTTAGAGGAAACCCGTTGCCGCCACATAGGCTACTCTTTCCGGATAGCAGGAAGGGGTCTTTTATATGCACTGTCCCACAGACATGACAACACGTACCACGGCATTTGATGAACTAGTTGTGGACCACTGGTTGGAAAGAAAACTAGCTGTGATGATTTAGAGTGCTATCCCTGTGCATGTTTATAACTATAGTCTGTTTACGCTACTTGGAACATGATTTTTGACGAATAACAACCAAAATATATAACTTATCTCATCAATGTTGATATTTTTCGAAATACAAAAATAAGTTCTATTTTTTTTCTCTTAGATGTGTCCATTGGTTCTGTACTGTTTAAACGACAGTCAAACGTATTGTTTTGGCATTTCGAGCCAGCGTTAAATTGACCGCCATTTTGCCGAGTTGTCGGACAAATCCATATAGAATGGGGATGTTAGGTAATTATTTGTATAACGCATTTTTATGGTACGCGGTTATTATTTTATAAACATATTTATCATAACTTAATATCAGTGTCATATTTGAAAAGATTTATTTATTAAAGCAAAAAATATGAACGAGAATGTTCGGATTGTGAGTTACCTCATTTTATAATGATCTAGTGAACCATATATGTTGCTGTTGTCAAATATAACCGAATTTTACACCATGTTGAATGCTTAATATTTTTAATAATTATTGATCAAAGTAATGAAAAAAATTGGAACATAGGACATTTTTTTAAATTTCCAAAACTCTAGTCCTTTCTCGCCTAGGTTCACGCAAACTAAAGAAATCGAAAAAAATCCATGTTCCATGTAGCGTAAACAGACTATAGGCACCAAATGCAGTGTCTCTGATAGAAAAATACTTTTTATATTTTAATACATACACAAAGTATTAAAAAAAAAATCTACACCGAATCGTGCTTATTCAGTATTCATGTTTCCATTGAAGGATCAAGACGGTGGCCATAGGGGCCAGAACCCCTAAATTTTGCAATTTAAAAAGTATTTTAAAAATGATATTATTATTTTATTTATTATTTTTTTAACGTTAAGGAAGATTCTTTAGGCCCCCTAAATGGATTTTCTGGATATTATTTTGATAAGTACAACGAAGATTGAGAGTATGTGCTAACAGAACTTATAATAATCTACAAACTCAAATAATTTACAATACTAAACGAGGCTACCAAAATGAAAGGAAAAGAACAGCAAACGTACACGATCAAATTAAATATGTCATATACTGATCATATAACTGATAAATTGTAAACATGACAATAAAAAAGACAATCTATTGATTTTACCCAAAAGCTGAAAATCGTGGCAGCCATTTTTATTTGAGCATAATGACCAACTTTGTTGCACTCTACACCCATATCACGTGCGTGATCCAAGAATGACCCGTTAGCAGACCAAACACTATTTCTCTTTCCAAACGATATTGCGTAACGTATATACCATAAAATAGCCGCTTTATGTGCCATTTCAAACGATATTGCATAACGTATATAAAGTAATTAAAATAGCCGCTTTATTTGTCATTTCAAACGTTACTGCGTAACGTAAATACCGTAATTAAAATAGCCGCTTTATGTGTCATTTCAAACGATCTTGCGTAACGTATATACCGTAATTAAAATAGCCGCTTTATGTGTCATTTCAAACGATATTGCGTAACGTATATACCATAATTAAAATAGCCGCTTTATTTGTCATTTCAAACGATATTGCGTAACATATATATCGTAATTAAAATAGCCGCTTTATGTGTCATTTCGACTATGGGAAGTGCATAATAAAACTGTATATTGATAGGCGTAGTATGTGCTTGCTGCTGCAGGTTTCTTCTGTAAACCATGTTATGATTACGGACCAAAAATAGCTGACGTAATAAATGCAATAACAAAACGTTTTCTCTAACCTACATTATATTAATATGAGGTTGACAAATTATATACATATATATATATATACACACACACATGTATAAACCTGTAATTTAATGATTTATGAAACAAATGTGGTAACGTATTTCATATTTTGACGAACAAATACAATTTTTTATCTGTATCAAAATAAAAAAGTCACAAATAATGGCAGCAGCACTATATAATACCAACATATCCATTCTTCATGATGACGCAACATTACATTTTCCCAAATGTATTTCAAGTATAAATACATTACATATAAACAATGCATACTCAAATAATATATTACTAAATACAAATAAATTACTGAATGCAAAATATTTGTAATCCAAATAAAAGAAACCCTTATTAATCTTGTAAACACACATTGTCGTAGTGGTAGGAATGCATACTGCATGTATAAAAAGATAATAAATAGCCTACAAGAATGTCACAGCATTCTCTGCCAATCCCTGTAAATGTTAATGTTTGTTTAACGATTCACAGCACAGAAATAAATATCGGTTATAAAGAACTTTTACATTAGCTTTTAAGTCTTCGTGTTCTGTATTTTGACACTGAAAAAAAGAACAAAGCAAGAACAGCCACGAAACGTTAAATTGGCATATCTCATAAAACAGGAATACTGTTAACTGCATGCAATATTTGTGCAGCATGACTATGCACTGACAAGGAATCGATTGTATTTAACAAATATTTGAGAATCTCTCTAACTATCCAACAGTCTGGTGCTAATGGTCTAAATATATATTGTGGTGTAAAAAAAAAAAAAAAAAAAAAAAAAAAAAAAAAAAAAAAAAAAAAAAAAAAAAAAAGGGCTGGACCCAGTTGTTCAAAGCAAGGTTAAGCCAACCATGGGTTAGTTTGAATATTTCAAACCCAAATTATAAATCATTGCAAATAGTAACTGAATATATATGTTGAAACTTAGATTATTATAGCCTACGGTATCCATAAATAATCGAATAAGAAGTATATATGAACAGTCTACGAAGATATTTTAAAGAGAAATATTAATCTATCCCACATGGTTAGCTTAACAATGCTTTGAACTGGGCCCAGGTCTGTAAGGACTGCCGCCAGTGTGGCAGACAATAGGGAATTTACATATGGGCTGAGCGAGCTGAACCCATACTATAGGAGGACCTCGGCCTGTTTCTTATGATCATATGCTATTCAATGTGGACACTTAATGTCTTCTAGCACTAGCCTCCAGGCGCTTTAAAATGGCATTGGTGGCAGATTTCTAATCGGTTTCTAACCCTCTTTGCTGAACGGCCGGAGAGTAATAAAGTGTTCTTGTTCTTGCTATTACAGCCAGGGTCGTGCAGACAGTGTGTCAGGCGGGCCAGTTGGCATGGGCCTACGAATTTTAGGGACCTACTCCCCCTTGTATTTAGCAGTGATTACCAAAATACTTAGTGAGCAGTCTGTAATGGGGGGCAGGGGGGGGGGTGGCAACATTTCCCATCTGGCCCTGGCCTATTACCAGCTTTGCACGGGCCTGATTACAGTTTTCTTTAACGTTAGAAAACATTTCAGTTTCTTGCAAAGAACGCTCCTGATCAGTTCCTTACATCTAAAGCATTTCTGGTAAGAGATATCTGGCTCATGTTCTATTTAAATTGATAGACACTGGAAATATGGGCTTTAAAATGTTAAAGGGATTGATCCAAAAAGATACTGAAGATTGAACCAGTGTGATAGGATTCTAACCAACTTGTTACTGTCATAGCTTTTTCTGACCATCGAAATCATAGTATATATGATGTCCAATAACATCTGCCAGAAATAAAGCACACAAATACAACCACATTTAAAATATTTACACGACTTTGGAACAAAAATTTCCCGTGACTGTTTTAGTTAAGTCTTTATGACAACTGTTGCCATAAGCCATTTGAAATTTTAAGTGTGGTATTTGTAAATTATTTTACTAAAATATGTAAAATTATTGGAAACCCTATTAAAATACCTTTAAAAACGCATTATTTAAATTTCTTGTTTCAAATTTCCATTTCTATACATCCATTATGATTCATTATGAGGAATTAGAATCACAATGAATGTATAAACTTGGATATTTTACAGATAAGTGGACTGCCGATACATTCTGAAAACTGACAATGATCTACAAGGAGAGCAATATTTTTGAAAATCATGTACATTTTTTATGCATTCTGAAAACCTAAAACCATGTTAGAAAGACTTTGCAATTCTCCTCTGAAAGTTCAAGTATTGTTTTTATCACGCCTAAAAAGGTTATATTAAGACAAAACTATGTTACAATATCAAAAACTGGTTGCAATCATAACATTAAAATCTGCAGACAGTCTCTTAAAAAAAAGTTCAAATGAGCAAATCTCAACTTTATGCATGCCGTTTACAAGTGCATTCGTGGTAGTTAATTGCAATAATTGCATCTCCTGTTGATAACAGTGCACGCAGACGTACCTGATTCAATAAAAGAAAACGTTTCACTAATGAGCAAAACATCAAAAAGAACTTACATATATTATCAAAAACATAGTAGCAAAATTAGTCATATCTGTAGAAATAAATATCGTTGTAAAAATATTCAGGCCAAACATTTCAAAAGTCTTGCACTTCTTAAGGCACACAGCACTAGCTGCCTTCGAGAATTATATATTATATACACAATATATCAATACTACACTGTACAGTCAAGTATGACATTTCCTATTATTCAAGCACTTATATCTACCAATTACTAATCAGTAATCACAAGTCATGCATCTCATCTTGATCAACAGTTTTACTGTAATGTATATACATAATCATAAAGTTATCATTTTTAAGTCACCACTCCGGCTCCCAATCACTCCTTCAAATTCTAATTGAGGAAAGTGAAAAACTTCTCTGCTCGTTCTTCTGAAATGATAATCCACTTTTCTAGCAATATGCAATAGTGAAAAACTTGCATTTACTAGAAGACATGGATTGAAACATATTGATCTTCCCGTACTCTCGAGCCTTTAGAGTGTGTATACTTGATGCCTTCTGATAAAAAACAATGTCATATATATATATATATATATATATATATATATGTATATTGGCTTCATGCATACAAACGATACTTTTTCAATTTATAAAATATTAATTTTTCAATCAAAACAATGTGGCAGTGGAATATCTGTATTTAATATAAGTCATAGCTTGAAATTCAGTGGTCTGCATATGGGCTCAAACATGTACCCAGTAGCTTTCAATATAAAAATAATGTCACAGATATTGGATCCATGCATATGAAACAATCCCAACGGCTACTTTTGCTAAACCATGTAGCAGTGTAATACACATATTTAATAAAATCATAGATTTAAACACAGTGGCTTCCCATAGCCTCCAAACCTTTACTATGTACTAAAATTGCATAAAACCTTTCAAAAAATGCTACCAATATCGGGTCTAAACGTGCAATCTACAAATGGGAGGTGGGTTGACTTTGTTAATTGCTCATGGATATCAGTTCTAAGCATACAAAGTAACCCAAACCCTGTCAGTTATGTATAATGCACAAATGGGAACTGGATGGACTTTATTAATTGGTCTGTGATAATCAGCTCAAAGCATACAAAGTAAGCCAAACCCTGTCAGTTATGTATACTGCACAAATGGGAACTGGATGGACTTTGTTAATTGGTCAGTGATAATGAGCTCAAAGCATACAAAGTAACCCAAACCCTGTCAGTTATGTATAATGCACAAATGGGAACTGGATGGACTTTGTTAATTGGTCTGTGATAATCAGCTCAAAGCATACAAAGTAAGCCAAACCCTGTCAGTTATGTATAATGCACAAATGGGAACTGGGTGGACTTTGTTAATTGGTCAGTGATAATCAGCTCAAAGCATACGAAGTAAGCCAAACCCTGTCAGTTATGTATACTGCACAAATGGGAACTGGGTGGACTTTGTTAATTGTCTGTGATAATCAGCTCAAAGCATACAAAGTAACCCAAACCCTGTCAGTTGTGTATAATGCACATTATGGAGGTGGATGGATTTGTTAATTGGTTATATAAGCGTCTCTGACTAAACCTTCAGGAGCAGATGCATAAGGCCGGCATTCTGCTGCATGGTGTGCCCAGTGACTATCCTGAAAAATAAAAAAATATTAAACATGAACAATAATTAACAGACACACAGTATATCAGAGTTCCTTATAGTAATTTTAACAAATGATCAATTCCCAAAGTGAAATCTAATGAGGCCCACATTTAAGACAAAACAGAATGGCTGGTAGAAGGGCAGATAGAGGTATTTGAAAAAGGATTGAGCGGGATGTAGCTCAAGCGGTAGCGTGTCCGCCTGTGAAGCGGTCGGTCATCGGATCGATGCTTCTCAGTAGACCCATTTGCGCAAAGCTCCTTTGCCGTTTGGGCTATTTTATGTTCCAAGCAGTGTTTCACAACTGGTTCATCAAAAGTCGTGGTATATGTTGACCTGTCTGTGAGAAAGTGCATATAAAAGCCCCCTTGCTGCTTATCGTAAAGAGTAGTCTATGTAGGAGCAGCGGATTTTCTCTAAATAAATATGTCAGAATGACTATATGTTTGACGTCCAATAGCCGATGTAAAGATAAAAATCAATGTGCTCCAGAGGTGTCTTTAAATAAAATAAACTTTACTTTGAAAAAGGAAGAAAGCGATCGATATACGGTGTGGGTTTTTTTTAAATGGGAGATTTATGGATCCATAACAAAGGAAACATAAAGGTGCCTCTCCAGTCATCTGTTTATGACCAGCTGTTATTTTGTGTTAGTCATGCTCCGGTAACACATGCTGCTCACAAAAGCCGAAAACAATTTACTATACACAGTTTGAATTAATTTTCATAAAATTATTATTTTTATCTATTTATCTTCTGTTTAAATTCTGCAGATAAATATCAAACAGACAACATATGGCAATCGTACACAATGCTGTAGTCAGAACTTTAAATTGGGGGGAGGGGATGGCAGTGTAGTCGAAAGAACATCAACTCGTCGGACGTTGCTGTGAAAACAAACAAATGACCGAAGTTCTGCGCTTAAATGGCAGACGTTATATTCCACATAACAAAATCCTGAAAAATACAAAACTTTGAAAGGAATCAATGAAAATGTTTGGTGTCAGTACTTTTTGTCTGACGTGGCTAAATGTTTGCAGCTACTTTGGGGTGTGGGAAACTGTACTGAAAACACTAAAGCCAAAAAAACAAGCAAGCCCATGTTTCCTAATACATGCTAAAAAAAAATAGGGTCAGTTGGTAGGTTTTTTTTTTTTTTTTTTTTTTTTTTATAAATTATTATTATGTGTTTAATAATTAATGCTTTACTTTTCACATATTGACAGACATGTTGATGTTGTTGCTTACAGGAAGCGGTTACCCTAAAAAAAAACCCGGCTGAAAATGACCGAAAGGTACGGAATAAACAACCGGAAACGACCGAAAATGACTGACAGTAATACTTACAATTTTTATGGAAAACAATAGTCGGCAGATTTTAAGTGGTGTTGGTTGGGTTACTGGAAACACAGGTATTTTTTTTGCCTAATAAGATTACATATATAAAACGGCATTATATATTATAAAAAATGGCGAGGGTATAAAAGGGGGGGGGTCGATGCCTCCCTACCCTGTCAATGCAATATTTAAAATGTTTTTGTAAATAATTTCAATATTTATGTATATTTTAAAAGTTTATATTTTGTGATATAGGGCATACATAAGATAACTAACAAGGTGGTTTGCTTTCATTACCAAATTCCCATTCGACATTTCTTTTTTCATGACACTCAAAATAAGCAGTTGCTAAACAATTTCTAACACATAACACAATGCTTCGTAGAATCAGAGTAAAGCCAGAAAGCAACTGCTGCAATTAAGAAAATATCTACGGCAAAACAAATGCTGTGGAGAAATAATGTCCACGGCATTTTCAACGGCAATTTTAGGGTAAAGTGTACTTTATTTTTAATAATAAGACAAAACTACACCATGAAAAAACAATGCTGCAAAAAAAGTGCCGTGGAGAATTAAAAACTTCGTGACAATATCCACGGCATTGCCAATTGCCATGGGCAATATTCTATATTACCACCACTAGCCTGTGAAAAGTATTTTCAAAATAAATGCTGTGGACAAATAGTTTCCGCGGCAACCTACACGGCATTGCTGACTGCCGTGGGCAATTTCAGGGGTTGGAAAGTGGATCTCCATAAGTATTAATGAAAATAAAGTTTGTTTTTATTTAATGACGCCTCTAGAGCACATTGATTTTTATCTTATCATAGGCTAATGCGCGTCTACTATATGGTCATTCTGACATATGTATTTAGAGGAAACCCGCTGCTGTCACTTAGGCTACTCTTTCCGATAAGCAGCAAGGGTCTTTTATATGCACCGTCCCACAGACAGGACAGCAAATACCAGGGCCTTTGATGAACCAGTTGTGGACTACTGGTTGGAATGGGAAAATAGCCCAAACTGCAAAAAGGTCCTACTGAGAAGGATTGATCCGACGACCGACAGGTTCACAGGTGGACACGCTACCGTTTGAGCTACATCCCGCTCCACCATACGTATTGACGAATACACATTTAATACCTGACAGGGTTTACTGCAGTACCACACTCGTTTACAACAAGAACACAGGAACATGGCATGCGCTCCACAAACTTTGCAGTGACAATTACTCTGTTGCAATGACTGTTGAACTGATGGCGAGAGCTGCGATGCCTGCAGCAGATGTGCTGTTGGCTGTTGCATCCGAGGATGAGGATGCAAGTGATGTGCCTGCTGCTGCATCTGCTCGTTACTCATGCCGTCTGCATTTTGACAAATCTGCCACGGTCTGCTTGACTGCTGTTGATACTGTCACAATGATGAAATAAGATATTAATCAATAAAGTTGGGCTTTCCGAGTAAAAAAAAAGATTAAATTATTAATAAATAAATTTACTAATATATCATAGGGGCTTTGGAGCCGGGGAGGCTGAGGGGGGGGGCTGCAGCCCCCAATAATTATCATAAATATGTTTTTTTATTCATTGTTGAATTATTCACCGGCAAATTCTGATGTTCAAAAATGGGAGCAGCTCCCCCCCCCAATATGAGCAGACCCCGTGTGAATTTCGTTCCAACGCCGCTGTATCATTAAACTTTTTATTATTGTTCTGTCCCTTCTTTTTTCTTCCTTAATCTATATCGTATCTCATATTTATAGCACGAATGTTCTTACCTTTTCTTCCTTTCTATAAAATCTTTCATTGTTAAATTTGAAAAAAAAAAATTGTTGTTGCCATCACTACTACTATTATTATTCTAAAGTATGTAATTAGGAGAGGACCTCATAAGCTGGATAACTAGTGCCCAATCCTTTCTGTATTTTTATATGCAATAACATATATTTCAAACAAATTAATTAAAGAAATTAAAATTAAAGTGAGTTACAACTGTAGGGTGGGCCGGATTTAGACCTAGGAGGACCCGGGACTCTTTAGGTTCGGGAGCCCCCCTCACCAACTTAGAAATTAAATTACATGACAAATAAAAAAGAATGAACTAAAATGAATGGATAGAACTCATTAAATAATTATTACATTTCTTTTTAATAAAGAAAGTCTTTAGTTTGGGGGCCACTCTGGCAGGACGGCCTAAGGCAATTTCCTCCTTTGCCCCCTAATAGATCTTGACCTAGCTGTTAGGTTGATAATCCTTAGACACTCTAAACATTTTAAGTTTTAGGTAACTTCGAAAACATATACATGTATGCTAGAAAGGCTATTTTTTCAACGTGTTTTTATTCATAAAAGTGAAGCAACTGCAATATTGTATGTTAAATGTATATTAAAATGGATAAAATTAAAATATAAATAGCAATAATAATAATAAATAAATATAATATTAATAATAATTTTTAAAAATTCTTTATAAATAACAATAAAGTTCAATTTTACTTATAAAATGTTTAGTCCAGTAAAGTTAGCCAAAATAGGGGTTAACCTAGAACAAATTGCAATAAAAAGTGTTTTTTGTTGATATTGCTAATTATGTCCTACTGATTAACACAGTTTTGAGCAGGCAATTATTGGGTTATTGGGAAAAAAAATTATTATTTTAATTTTTTTATTTCCTGGACTTTCAAAAATAAACAAACAAACAAATAAATAAATAATAATTATTTTAATTTTTTTATTTCCTGGACTTTCAAAAATAAACAAACAAACAAACAAACAAATAAATAATAATAATAATATATAATAAATAATAATTATAATAATAAATAATAATAATAATAATAATAAATAATAATAATAATCAAAATCAAAATCAATACCTTAACACTGGATTTTCTAAAGGGAGATTTTTTGCTGCAG
>JAULBS010094231.1:0-16957 GCA_032355785.1 Symmetromphalus regularis | reverse complement strand
TGATTTCCAAGAAATGTTGTTTGTAAACAAGTGGATTTGTACGATCTTTTTTCAAATCCACCAGATCAAACAAAATAGTAGGTGGTTTTATATACCACGGTGGAAGAACAAAACATGTAGGTGTTTCCATTATGTCATTGAAAGGGATTTAAAAACTGCTTAATGCAAAGACCAAAAGTAGGAATAGCATTTGGCTTCGCATCAAACAACTTCACATATTTTCCTTCAAACACCGGGTCGTGAGGATGTTTTGGTAAAGATTTTAGCTTAGATGCACACTGAAGAGATAGCTTTGTAAGTTTAGCCCCCAAACTAGGTTCATGAGCATCAATGTACAAACTCTCAACAGGAGATGTTCTAAAAGCACCAAGACTGTGCGTTTCATATTTTAATCACTTAACGAAGCATTATGTATAACCGTTTATGATCCCCCAGCTACAGTGTACATATTTTCTACTGTAAAAAAATTATTTAAAAATTATGTACTCAAAGTCAAACATATACAATTTTTTTTTGCAAAACAACTCACACAATTTCACCAATTAAAAAAAAAAAATTGTACATATACATAGTGCCCCTCAATGTCTCCCCAACCATCATTAACTGATTAAGAAACATCTCACATAAAATATTCTAATAAAAATTAAATTTGATGAAAATGTCTCAGTCGATTAACTTTTAACTTCATAGATCTGTTAATACTATTACGTAGATAGGTAATTAAAGAATTTAACCACAAGCTATAAAGCAAACTTAAAATAATTATTTTATACAAATGCAGTCAATATTAAACACACAGTTGCCAGATGATCACTACACAATTACACAACATACACAGGTCTACATGTACATATCTACAGAGTGGAACAAACTGTCTGAGATCAACACAAATGCAGTTAGAGCTAACATTTGTATATGTAATTATATCTAAGATAACTTGTGACCTTTATTCCATGTGCTGAGATGCCAATCAGAACTGGAGATCTCTACAACTTGGCGGTGTTTGGAGAACTTCAGTAAGGATCATGATAAACTATGTACATGTAAGCTGGTGCTAGTGAACTGAAACACATCGTCTATTACAGGAGTGACTGCTCGTCCTAGCCTGACACTCACTTCAAAATGAAAGATGACCTGTGTTTCTGAACTATCCTTTCATCCCACAAAATATTAAAATCAACAAAACAGCTCCTAACTTCAAATTTTCACACCTAGAATGATCTTAGGTGAGCAGTGCATGAATATTTTTCTCCCTTGCCTTCAGACTTAAACAAGACTTTTATGACACACTCAACAAGACTAATGTTTTTCCATTTGATAAATACTATACAAAAATAAACATAATCAGTAAAGAGATCACATTCCAAAATTATTATACTAAAGTATAATCTGTAACTTGAAGTATTAAGCAATTATTACAGCCTGTGTGATGCCATATTCAATCACCTGATGATACATAATAAATTTTCAAAAACTTATTTACCACAGTAAAACTATTATATAGAAAATTTATACATGTCAATTGAAGTTTGCTCTTTTGTTAAAATATCTGTACAAACCTGGACTCTCCACTCTCTTGTAGTGGTATGGGTTAATACACACTTCTTTCTGCTTTGCACTAAAAGGATATTCACAGCACTCAAGTGGCTTCAGTTCATGGTGGCTCTGGAGATCAGGCCATCTCCACACACGGCAGTATATGACATGAGGCAAGCCTTTCCGGTGAGACACTTGTAGTCTTCCATCCAGTGAACGGGGAATAGTGACACACTTGCTGTTCTGACCAGGACAACTCAAAGCCTTTTCTAGGTCCTCTAAAGCTCCTTTCTTTTTCTTCAGCTTTTTAACCAAAGAATCCACAGCCTTCTCTGCCCATTTCTCTTCTTCATCTCCCTGCTTCCAACCCAACAAGCGCTTAACCGCAGGGCTAGTGAAAGAAAAGATACTGGACAGAGGAGATGTCATGGCAACCTCTTGCACTGCTGCAAAAACAAAATTCATTATTGCTCTTTTGTTTGTATTACAACATTATTGACAAGACCAACTCAATGCAAAATTACTGATATTAACTGTTTATGCCACAATACTATCAACAAGACCCCCTCATTGCAAAATGTTTCATCTCTTATTTTCATAACAAGCCATACAATAATAATAAAAAAAGTTTAATCACACAGGAAGGCTAATACACTAAATGAAGATAAGTGTACTGCATTCGATCAAAACATTAACCTGGGCACTAAATATTTTCCATTTTAGGTTTTGACAAATTCCTTTTTTTTTAATGTTACAAATCCCTTTCTCCTTCTGATCTTGTTTTGAGCCATATCACGATTACAATGTTTAAATGCTTTGTTTAAACAAGTACATGTGTACTCCTACTAGTCATAGGAATGTAATATGATGATATACTTAACAGAAATACATATAACATAATTACATATGTATATTAACAATAACGGATACTTAAAAATACAACATGCAAGAATAGAAACAAATTATAAAAAAAATTAAGTGGTATTTAATACATTGTATGAAACCAAGTTTATTTGATTAAAAAAAAAAATTGAGTTTGCTTGTAAAGCTCTATGTGTGTTATGCACATATTTATGAAAGTACAAAAAAAAAGGTCTACCAATGGCTATAAAATGCCATCATAAATCAATTTTATGTCAGCTTTTTGCAAATACACTAAGACTGTTCCCATGATTTTTTAATGCTGTGGAATGTCAGATTTGTTTTTACTAGAATATCAATTCCAACATCTTATAAACTTTATATAATCACCACTAAGGATCTGTTTTGATACATTCAACTTGCAAACCTCATCTATTAAAAAACACCTAAAATCCCAAAGATAATTTCATTTATTCCATATCGACCATAAAAACACCACCCAACTCTGTGTCTAAATCAATAATGTGTATAGAAGCACTGAAAAAATGGACTTGTGATGAGCCATATTTGTGACTGACATGAAAGTGAGTCACGCAATTAGGCCATGACAACACCAAGCACTCCTCAATCAGTCAATCAAGGAAATGGCTTCAGATTATCTTGTGAATCCTCAAATGTTGAATAAAGATCATGTTCCAGATTTATGTGAAACAACAAGAAGAAATCAATAAACGGAATTTTATTTTGAGTAATGTGTTCCTTGTGTTTGAGGCATGTATGCAGCCACTGCACAGATTGCTCTCTAGAGACTTGAGCGATCAATGTGT
The DNA here is from genome assembly GCA_032355785.1 of Symmetromphalus regularis. Lineage (NCBI taxonomy): Eukaryota > Metazoa > Mollusca > Gastropoda > Neomphalida > Neomphalidae > Symmetromphalus > Symmetromphalus regularis. The sequence continues at coordinate 13,733 of JAULBS010094231.1, read as the reverse complement.
AGCAAGCTTTTTTAACTAGGAAACTTCTGTTCTTAAAACACATGCACTTTCAGTATGAAAAATTAACAAGACTGAAGGGAAAAGAGAATTAAAATCAGAGAGTGAGTAAAAATAACAAAATTATCTTTGGAAAAGACAATTCTGTGTATTCCACAAGAACAGGCATGTACACATCTTGTTAAAACAAATATAAACTAATATACATGTACACAAACTTTAAGTATTAACAATTCACTTAAATACATAAAATAAAGTATATAATAAAAAATATAATTTATAAAGTGCAGAATTCTGGAGTAATTTTTAAACACAAGATTCTTAAGAAACATTTTCCACTAAACACAATGCTTTGTGGTCAGATTTTACTGTTTTGGCTCAACAGATCAAAAACCTAATAACCAATGTCTATAGGATTGTCCATTTTAATGTTCTGATTACATTGTTTTAAATTTATACATAACCACCCATTTCCTAACAAGCAACAAAACTGGAATACCCTAACGAAGAAATTATTTCTCCGGATTAATTTTGTTTTTAAACTTCCTTCATATGAAAATAGGAATATAAAACCTACATGCACTTGTTACAAGGAAAATATGGGAATTTGACATGGCTATCTTAACATTAAATGCAGTAACTTATAAGTTATATGTAAATGCATATTTAAAAAATTATATACATTCTATTTATTATGAGAATACAGTTAAACATGCAGGCCTAATATCCGGTTGACAGTTCATCATTGATGCATACATACATGTATAGTAGGTATGACAGGCTGAAATTAGCATCATCCTACTGTACATTTTTTATGAGATCATTAAAAAGCCCTCAGGGTAAGAAGAAAACTGGTTTTTGAATTTGAAAATCAGACATGTGGTTGATTTTCTATGAATTTTTTACCATTTTCTGAGTTCGTCTTTCTTTGGACAAAGGTTAATGGTAAAACATATGGAAAAAGTGGCAAGTGTTTTAGTCCAAAAAAAGGTAAAACAATCACATCTCCACTATTAGAAGTTGCTGAGCTTTAATATTTGGCCAGGTTGTACATTTTCATGCAATAAAATAAGTCCAGTGATCAGATTTGACCTAAAATGTCAAAAAGAATGTCAGCTAGTAGAAGAAAGTAGGTAAAAAAGTGATGGAAAGTAAATGACGTGCTCCATATTCCTCCAGTACATAGTTATAGCAAATCGTGTCGTGTAATACATCAAATTAAACAGTTAAATAAGAGATCGGGCCAAAGTGTACAATGCATACACATTTCAAAGACAATAAAATCCTCAGATAGCCATTATTAACCAATATTAAAATACATTAATTAAAAATAATTATTTATTTAAGTTTTTTGGAATATTCATCTTACATTCAATGCTGGCAATTTTCTTTTAATTTCAGCCTCGAGCAACCATTAATGAAGAATAAACAAACTAAGTGCATTATACACCTTGTGACATATTACAATGTAATAAACCTGCCTTTGTAATCTGTAAACACTTATTTCACAAATTAACCAAACAGCAGTTCTTTGGTGGTAATTGTTGAGTTAGTCAAACAAAAGGAAAAAGTGTTAACTTGATTACAATGAGTTACGTAATGTGAATGGGGATGGCTAAGAAGACTTAATCACAAAACACCTGAGCAATACTGCCATACTAATGGTGGTTCAAATGTGTATGAACATTTTGGTGTGAAAGCTTGGCACGGTACTTGGGAGACCTTTGTCCATAAAGCTGGATTAAAAACCAGTTTACCTAAAAGACTAGTGAGATGTACTAATTTCAAACAGCAGTTAGAAAAAAAGGAGAAAAACTCTGAATAAATAATTTTAAAAAGTCTTAACTGGAACATTGGTTTTGAACACTTCTGCACTAAGTTTATTAAGCAGTCATTACATGTAGACTTACAAGTTCCATACACATTTATTTACAACCTCAGATTACTCTAACAACTGGTAGTCAGTCAAACTCTTTATCTCTCTCTCGCACCCACATTATTATTTTTCTTCAAATAGCGGTTTATTAATTAAAAAGATTTTTGAAACAGAAAATGTTGATATCTGACTACACTGATTTCTGTACATGTTATGCCAAATTAGTTTAGCTCACAGACGATCACCAGTTGTTTGGTTCGTATGCTTCCAACGATTTAACGGAGAAAACCGGACGTTTTTAAAATATTTCTTTTATCAAATTTTCCGACAATTACATGAGTTAAAAATTTATGACATATTTTGGGTGGATTTATTTATAATAAATAAAAAAAAATATTCTTCTTAATTTAAAATAATGAAAATTGGTTTTCATATTTGGTAAATAAATGATACAATTGAAGTCATTTTTTTATGTGATCAATTCTAATTATATTTGGAGATTTTCACAAAAACCAAAAATTACTAACTCATGTCATGGCATATTAATATTTAGCATTCTGAATTAATTTTTACAAAATTCAGGTTGAGTGGATATTTGTAAATTGCTTTCCTGCACACATTATGAATGGAAAACCCAATAAAAACCTAAAATAACTGATGTGGATGGACTAAATATTATTGTTATTGTAATTGTGGTTTCAGCAATATTTTTTGCCACATTTTTGAGCTAAAAAATGAACAAAGTCCGCTATATATGCATGCCATTATAATTAGTTTTTTTTTTTTTTTTGGTAATACTGTGTCACATTGGCCAAAGTTTGTGTACAAATGAAAATTAATTAAATTCCCTTCCACGTCACAATTTTCGTTGGTGGAAATACTATCAAATAAACAATCAAAATATCAATAAGAAGTAACTATTATGTCATCAATGTGAGTACAATGTTATGCCATTGTTGCCGGTCGCGTGAATTTTGACAAGAAAACTTTTTTTCAAACTAAAATTGCCAAGAAAATCTCTATGAACTTCCAAGAAGTAAATCAGCAATTTTCGTAGTTTTTTTTATAGACAATTGTTTTAGGGGAGATAACTCCAATGTGCCTGAAAATAAAGTTTCACACAACACTTATTTTTTAAGGTTAACTGTGATTATAACAGCGTGGCGAGATATGTCACCTTCAGTGTCCAGAAGGTTAAACAAGTTTCAATTCATGTTTCTGTCAGCACGCGTGCGTGTGTGTTTAATGGAAAATATTTCAATGGAACACAAAATGAAATTATTAAATTTATGGAAACAGAAAAAAAACGGAACTTGTAAAATTCTGAAATGAAAAAAAGGGAAAATCTGAAACGAAAAATCAGTGCGTCAACATAATCCACTTTTCTTGGTGGCATGCAGGTAAGGATCTAGTGGGGAGATGTGAAACCAACATGCCTATTTCCTTTCAGCAATTTTCTCTAATTACATATTATATTTCACATAAATTGAACTGAAAAATTTAAGTTTTAGTGCATCGATATCAGTTACAAGTTTATCTGTTTGGAAACAGAATCAAGTTTAACACGGAACTAGTCTACCTAATCCATGAATGATATCAGTAGTGTATGCTGGGTGCAAAGCTCATTTTGACTGGTAACATCATCCTCTATTATATCAGATTCATCTATTGTCAAACAAAAAAACATTATAGCAAGTGACCAATAGTTAAATCCTGAACATACATCTGCTCGATAAACCAAGGTATTCAGATACCATACTTCCATTGTGAAATAAATGTCCAAGTGGTGTATGTAAACACAAATGTTTTATATTGTAACTTTTTTGACAAGAATGCATAAGACCCAAGACAAAAGTGAATGAAACTGGTATAGAAATTAAGAAATAATTTCATTTCACTTGGGAGACTAGTATCCCCACCCCCTCAACTTATCAGCTGGATCCATGCGACTGAATGAGACAAATGTATAAAACATTTGTGGTCTATACCAAGAATTCGACAAATCTTTGCTAGAAATTTGTTCAAGGAACATACAAGTAGGCTGCCACCCATCATTAATAAAAAAGTTGATTTCTAAATAAATGTATTTTGGTAAATAAAATATATGCTGCCCAAGGGAAATAGGATCATTTATATAGCAGATCAGGGGACAATATTTCAAAATCTGAGGTAACTAGAAGTCGGTTCACATGGTTTTTACCTAGGTAACCCATAGTTCAGTTACGTGAATTATATTTGCCTATACCAGTTAACTGATCGTTTAACTCAAAGTTACGTTGATTAGAAATTGTTTTAAATACATAATTTTTAGCTCAAACAAAGTTAAAACAAAATACAAAAGAAAACAATTTATATAAAAAAAGTTTAATGTTTGCTAAATTTAGCTTTTTTTTTTTTTTAATATGAACACTTCCAGATTCCTTTTTTCGTTTCGCGCTGTCCAAGCATTTAAGTGAAACTATGTTTTAATGGGCTAGTATTACTATAAGTGCTGCAGCACCATGTGTGGTCACTTTTTTTATTGGGACATTGTGTGAGGACAATTTTATGTTGATCTACAAGTGCTTAACCAGGGGCGAGCATTAGCTTCCATCCCTGTGAAAGATATATATGATGGAAGGAAAAATGTTGGTTGTCAAACTGATTACAAGGAAACATATCTAATGTTCTACGAGACAATTACCATCTGCCAAATAAGATTTGTAGACAGCAGTTTTTGAAAAACGATTGTCCCCCATGTTCCAAATGGCATAAATTTTTTTTGGATAGATTCACTACAAATTATTATGGTCACAGGCAAGAAATAAGATTTTTACAACCATTTATTTAACCAGCAGTAAACTTGTTTCAAAGATCAGCGTAGCCTACAGTATGATAAGTGCATGCAATCAATGGACGTAACTATGTGGGCACACTTTCTCATATTAAATTTGTATCAAAATATCTTATAAATGGATTATAAAAGGGAATTGAGTAACAATACACTCCCATTTTTTATGCATGCAAATTATTCATTAAGCTTTTTACTATTTGCATACTCTTAAGTAACTGACGAGCACACATCTACTCCTATAAGTACAACAGACATTTATCAAATTAATGTCATCAGATAGCTAATTACCGTAATTATCAAACGATACTAAAACTGTATCCATAATCATAATGATAAATAACCAATATTATTGCGACGATCGGAACTGCAGAATGCCAGAAAAAAGGGGTTATCTTTACCTGTGCTAATCCGCTGGCTGTGTTAATTCAGTGATTAATTGGATAAAGTACACTAATTATAACGTCTCAATAAAATTGTAAGGCGGGAAAGACCATCCATGAAATGTTTCCATCAAAATTAGTTGCAGGCCAAGGCTGCGAATTTCTTCGCTATTGTAACTGGCGACAGTCAGACGGGAAGTCGATTCACTGAAATTGGGTGTTATATATCACTCCGCGTTTCTTCTGGACCGTTGCTTCCTGTTTCTTTAAATTCTATTAAATATGTTGTATATTCTTAAGAAATAATGAAAACACATCTATTGTACACAATGCCATATTTAGAAAGTTATATTAATAAATACTGTGTAACAAAGTGGACTGTTAATCACGTACTATATCCATGTGTATTCACAAAAGTGTGGTTCTTAGTTATACGGTCACCTAAAAGTGACGTCACGAGCAAGTGGCGACATAAAGTCGGCAAGTATGATCCATTGCTTTGAAGGGGTGATAGATTTGATACGGAGGTCGTACTGATCCCGTTACTGATTACACTGCCATGCTGTTAGCTTTACACTTGCAATGCTGATTTATTTAACACAGTTTTACTTTTTTTTATTGGCGTTGTCGAACAACTGTTTGCAATATTTACGCCATAATCTGCATGCACGTTTATGAACAACCCCCTGTATTTTAACAATAATGCAATGATCTGCAGAATTTAGGGAAACACCGTCTGGTACATTGCAAAGTCAACACAGTGCTTTGAAAAATCAGTGAACACTTGTGTGACCCCGAAACACGTTCAGTTTTCACTCACATCTCTGTTTACTTAACTCACATAGCAGATTAGCAGGTGCAGCAATTTGTGCACCAAATGTGCGAATTAGTGATGTCATTAATGGAACTCCCTCGTTTGATTGATGAATGATTGGGCGAAGGGAACATAGATATGCAGTTGAACTTGAAATGGAAATGTCAACAGTGAATCAGAGATGGTATTTATGCCGAATTAGGCGTGTTTCTCACATAAATAATAGTTACAAACCAGAATAAAATATGCATTGCGTAATGGTGCAAAAATGTTTTTGTTTTTTTTTAAATTAGGAAAAAACTAATTTTGAAAGGTGTGGTTTTGAAACAGTTTTAATACTAATGTTCAAAAGTAATCTAAGACTAAGATCTGCTGTAAAATATTGGAGAATAAAACCAAAAATTGGTGTAAAGTGCACTAAAGAAAGTTCCAAACCCACTAAATATTACTGGATCTAGAAAATTTGAATAATAATAGTTTGAACTGTTTTATTTTTGAAACAACTGAAAATTAATTAAGGTTAATTTAATTAAAAAAAAAATTCTTCCAAAGTCCAGACCAGGGTTTTATTTCAAAAATTTGACTTGATGCCTGTGGCTTTGACATTGGGAATTTTAATGTTTTACTAAAAATTGTGAATTTTCAGTTTCATTGAAAACAATAATGTTATTAAGCTAATTTAGAATTAATTAATTGGATCAGTAGCACTAGAAAGTATTTTTTGATGAAACTTTATGGGTGAACTTTATTTCTAAATATGTAAATTATTTTATAAAATGAAAAAATTGGAATTTTTTTGCATTCAGATTGGTAATTTTTACTCCAAAATTATGAATAAAAAATTACACAGAGGTTGGTCTAGGAACATGGGTCATAAAACCCTGCAAACATTGACTTTTTAGGTTTCTCCATCTAAATGTAGTTCTTAAAAATGAAAAGAAGTGCTTTCTGATAAATTTTTAAGGAATTAATATAATTATTCATTTATAGTGACAGCTTTTTTTTTTTCAATGCATTTTTTTGGAAATATCAAATATATATATATCTTTATTGTACATATGATAATGGAGTAGCCAGGATTTTATATTGGGGTGGGGCTACTGAGCAGAAAGCACTAATACAGTGGTTGAATTTCACCAAGGCATGGAGACTTTACTGCAATGCCCTCCCAATTTCACTTCTATTTCTAACAAAGGCAAATATTGCTGTGCCCTTTTTTCCAACTTGCTCCTTAGGAAACTCACATTTGCCATTCTGCCCCTAATGTGTCCTCAAAATTGCCTGGATGCCCTCTTGATCCCTAGGAATCCAAGGCAATAATTGATGTCCCCCAAACACAGAAATTTGACCCCTGCTAATATGGTTGCAGGATAGGCAAATATAATTGGTGGTGAGGGAAAACAAAATGTGATGAGGGGAGGAGGGGGGGGGCACTACCACCATATTCTCCCTCTGGCTGTGCCAGTGCTAATGTACTTGGATCATTCTCGTTGATTCAAAAGAAAGAAATGTTTTTTTAACCACATCCGAGCACATTGGTCAATCAGCGGCTGTTAGGTGTCAGACTCATTGCATTTGAAGTGCAGGTCTTTACATGAGTAGAAATTAAGAAATTATTTTCATTCATTGGGGGACTAGTAGCCTTAACAAGGTATTCGTCCCCATGAAAAATCACTAGCCCCAGCATTTTAATTTTAAGTTTGGAAAAAATATCTACTAGCCTCAGTAAGGATTTACTCACCCCCAGTGATTTTTTTCTCTCCTCGGGCAAGGGGGCTAACTTTGGTTCCTATCCCTGCTTTAGAAGAAACAAACTTCTGCCAAATAGGCTATTCCTTCTGACTAGGAGCATGGGATCTTTTGTATATGCTTTCTAAAACAGGACAGGACATTCCACAGTTTTTTCTTCGATTATTGTGTCTGTTGAAGGGGATCAATCTGATGACCCATTGCACATTGAGCAAACATTCTACACTGATTGAAAGTGTGCATTTCAATATGAATTAAGTTTGAACTTGAAAAAATAATATTTAATACAATATGTATATAATTTAATAGTCTTTTTATTTATTTTAACAGGAAAACTAGATGTCGTACATACATACTCAACACAGAATGATTTTGTTCTGCACATAAATATCATGATGACTGAAGTTTACATTGTGGGGAGATTGACTAATGATAACACCATCTCTCTATCGTTGACATCCAGTGCCATTTTGTTTACTGTACAATACTGCCAAGCTGTACTAATCAAATTGGTTGTTGTTCAAGACAGTAGCCATGACTGTGTTGTTGAACATCATTTGGACTCACTTTGTAAATTGAATCATGTTTTCATCAATAAAGAGTCACTGCCTGCACTAATAAAGAACTGTTCGTTGCCAGTGGTGTACGACTTCCAAGCTGCAATGGTTCGGTCTGGTTTATGCTGTGCTGTTCGACACATCATTAAGCTGGCCCATGCTGTCATTCCAGAAGAAAGATTTGAAGATCTTTTGGTAAAATTAAAATGTTGCATTATCTCTGATACATTTTGACTTCATGCATTTGCCATTTTTTAGTGTGATAATAATATCAATGAAAAAGATAATTTCTTCTAAAATTAATTTATTACATGCATGCAAGCCTATAACATATACATATATATATATATATTATTTGAAAAAACCCACAGAGGAATCTTGTATGGAGTTCAAATTTATTATTATTATTTTTTTAAATAGAAATTTTCGTTTTAGGGTTTTCGACAAGGATGTTTGAGAATGTGTGCTGAGGTATGTTTTATATTCGTATATTTCCTATTTTATCTACAACTGAAATAGAATATAAATTGCACTGACATCAATTTGTGGAACATGATGCTGTGGCCATTTGTCATTTTCATATTACAGTCCTATATTTCCTCTTTACATTTAAACATATTTCATATTCATTCTTCTTCTGGTTTGGTTGGTTGGTTTTATTTACTTATTTTGAAAAAATATTGTTATGTATATTAATTTTTTGGAGAAACACATTTTGTTACATTCCCCAACACCACCCTTCATTTTAAAAATTTATTTGTAAAATTTTCTTAACAGGTATCTGGGTGGACAAAGCTGTGTGAGGTTGAACTTAATGCAAGTGTTGCTCAGTTAATAATTAACATCAGGCAAGTTCAACATTATGTTTTTTCCATCTTAGTATACGCACACATGCACAGACACACACTTTATATGAATAATACAATATGTTTCCATGTTTTTTGCACAAGTTTAGAGGTACATTATAAACAAGCTTGATACATAACATGGGTAACACAATTGGTATGTATTTCTGTATTTATTATAATTAACTAAATATCATAATTAACTCTTATCTTTATTAAACTTCACAACTAAGATGTTAAATGGTTCATTAGCAAAGATAGTTTAATTCTAAATAAGTGTTGAAATATTTGGTGTCAAACTTTTGACACAACTAACTCTTGATGTGACTTCATGTAATATAAAAAAAAGGAAAATTCCTCAAAAAGATAATTTTTGCATAGTTTTAAAATGTATTTACTTAAACAAATTTTATTACCCTAATGAGCACTCATAACTGGGAAATATTTTTCATAATTTCTCCGTGAAAATTACTGTATTATACATTGGCTTAACAAGGGATTTAATTGGATCACTCTGGCCGTTATGACCAATAAGCTTGCCTGTACTAAATATGATGTCATTATGATTTTGTAAAATTGCAAATGATGTCACTAAAATTAGAAAAAATTATAACGTAATGTCCTCTATAATGTTATAGGATAGCATTTCTCTAAACAGCTGCACAATTAGAACGTTTAAAGAACACAATGATTAAAATTATCTGGGATAATAAATAGAATATCAAACTTGTTCCCATTTATTATCAAATTTATGTCTCTTATGAAAAAGAAAAATGATTTCACTTTGGACATAAATTTGATAATAAATGGCAATTCGTTTAATATCCTCTATTTAATTGTATATTATTATTAATATTTTAAAATCTGTGTCAGCATTTTAGAGTGATTTGTTTCACACAACTGAATGACAGCCAATATCCAATTTTTCTGTTTATGCTCGGATGTTGTTAAACATTTACTTCATATTCTTACTACTATAGTAGGGATAATCTGATATATGATAAATTTTAATATTTTCCAATACAGGAAAACTTCTTCAAATGACACAGTCAGTATTCCACATGATCTTTCTAAATTAGAAGTCCACATGAAAACCACACCACTTGTCCACAATGATAACAAACTAAAAAGAAAAATTCTTGCTTTGCTACAAAGAGATGTGCAAGATCCCAAAGAAAGAGACCATGTTCTCCAATGCTGTCATGTTGAAGACAATTGTTTGGTGCTTGTGAAAGATGAAAAATTTCCCCATGGAATTAGAAGATTTGTATGCAAAAAAGTACATACATCGCAGACTGAAATAAAAGATGAGAACTCAAGACAAAGGGAAAATAAAGACTGTGTAACAGTCACTGCAAATAATATGTGTAAATGTATTGATGATGCAACTGTAATCTTTGAAAATATTGATCTCAGTAAGGGAAACAACTCTACTAACTATGTTTCAGAAATAATGAGATTTTCTTTTTTGGATGTGGAGATAGTACATCTGTACTCTGAAGGGATTGAAATGACAATGGCTGATCTCATACTGTTTGTTTATTTTTATCATTTGATGGTAAGGATGGTAGTTTATGGGCAGAATTCAGTTATTAACTGTTTATTGATATTTAGTTATTTTTCGAAATTATGCTTGTCCGTGTTGGTTTTCCTCTCATTATCTTTTGTGATATATGAACATTGTAGTTTTTTTTATTCAGTGTAATTTAATTCATTTTATTATACCTGAATTATACAAATGTTTCTATGTATCATAAATCAGCATATTATTTATCTATCAAATGATGTTTTGAACTTTATTTATAATAACATTAACATAATTAAGAAAATCTCTTGATTGGTACTTAACATTTGAGATTTAAAATGGAACTATTAAACAAAAATGTATATCATTTTTGTTTTATTGTTATTTAACTTTTTTTTTCATTTTCTTTTCAGGAATCTATTGATTTTCATAAATCTGTTTTGAAAGAGTACATTCCAGGAATTGTCAAGTGGTTTAATCACATGTGTTCTATAGAACGAATGCAGAAGACTGGAAAATGCTGTGGTTTCAAAATGGATGCTTTGATACAGGGTCTAAATGAAAAACTATTATCAAATCAACATGTACATCTCGTTTTGCCAGAGAATTCAAACACTCTGAAAGAAGACATGGAACTTTGGTATTTTTAAACAAGATCCTTTGTAAAAGTAGTTACAAAACATTTTGTTTGCTTCTAACTGAACAAGGTCACTTTTACTGTGAACTACTGAAAAAACCCAAAGATTTGTAATATTTTTATGTTAGCTTCATAGGTTCACATTTAAAGTTCGTACATTAAAAGCATCTTTTTCTGTAAACTTCAGATTTCAATTTTGCCAAAGGAACCTTTACTCTGAAACAAGACAGATTCAGAAATGTGTTTTTTTCTTAAATATTAAAAAAGTACTGTAGTATAATTATTCAATGGGCAATATATCTTGATGTAGTCCCAAGTGCATAGAAATCTCCAACTGGCTTAACTGCTAAAATAGCATTCATTTTGCCTATATTTTATCAAGGAAATATACATTCTGATTGTTTAGGCTTAGTACATACAGACAATATTTTCATAACAATGTTAAAAAACCTACATAAATAACTTTGTGCATGTTTTTTTATACAGCCTCAGAAATAAGAGCAATTTCAAAGCGTACAAGCCAGATGTCACTCAAGTATTAAATAAAATCAAGGTAATGCTATGTATAATACACTATATATATATATATATATATATATATAAACAGGGCCAGATTTATAAGGGGTCAAAGTGGGACTCCCCAGACTAAGGGCTTCCATTATATAAAAAGGTAATAATTATAAAATTAGTTCTGTTCATTCATATTAATTCATTTTTAAAATTTATTATGTAATTTAATTTCTATGTTGAGGGGCCCCAAACCTGAAGTACCCCAGGCCCCTCAAGGTCTAAATATAGCCCTGTATATAAAGAAGTACAGTAGACCTATGGTCTGTAGATTTAAAAAAATCATATTGTAGCAAGTATAATCACATTAAATAGTATTAGTTTTTAATGGTTTGCAAAATGTCTCATAATATATATTTTTCACAGGATAGTAAGATTTGTGCTGTGACAGGCGTGCACCCACGTGGACAAAATGTTCAACTTTCATGGGACCAGCTTCCAATTGGAGTTCATCCTAGAGAAGGTAAAATATAAATTAAAAATATTTAGGTAGTGCAGTTTTTAAAAATACCCTTTACCTAATTGAATGTAGCCAAGAAAAATAAATAAAATATTAGTGGTTTCATTTAAGAATATTTGCAGTTGCCTGCATATTTAATTAAACAAGTTTACTCCATGTCAGGAAATTGTGTTTGAAGACATCCGGTTAAAAGGCCAAACACTAGTTACTTTGAGATGTGAAGGGAGGCCACGTCTTTATACCATCGTAAAAATTTAGATGTTTTTATGCATTAACTATTTTCCTGCACCTTGCCTGATCAAATAATCTGTTGATGGATGAACTAGCTTACATAATAAAGTACTTTGTACTGCAATGTATTTATAGAGAACTGTTAAAATGTACAATATACAACAAATATCAACAAACTTTGTAATACAGGGTTTTTTAAAAGTCTTAATGGAGAGTTTATACAGTTGAGACCATTGTACTACAATGTCAACACAGAATTATATTCTAAAGTATACAATGTACCAAAAATCTATTGTAAAGTGCGTTTTTTATAGCATTATAGAGAACTGTAGTACAACAAATTTAAGCATTAAAGAATTTTGTGGAAAAATATTTTTTAAACAGAATTTTGTATTAAAGTGTACTGTAAAAAAACCTTATTAGTTACTTATTAGTGCTGTTTTATTTTTATCCCCAGTAGAGATTAACACTCAGATTGAACATAGAACTGCAAATTCATTTTGTTGTATTTGCAACTAATTTAGCTACAGTATACTAAATATACTCAACCAAAAAAGAAAGTATGCCATGTAATCAATAGTCATTTATTTCATAAACCAGATAACATTCATGACAGAAATTCTGGAATTAGATAACCACACTGTTTAGGAGGATGTGTGTGTGTCCAGTAATATCACAAGTTTGCTGCCAATGGACTATTTCTGTAACATTAAACACAAATATTTCAGCATGCATACTTTCTTTTTTGGTTGAGTATACTTTATCATTAATCTTGGCTTTAAACAGTCTATATTCCTTGATTTTGAAATGAGGCTACAGAAACTGTTGTTTACAATAAAGTGACTAATTTTTGCACCTATTTAATTTTATTGTGCAGGATCTGTGCCAGAGAAGCGAGTAATGAGAAAGTGTCAACAGTTGGAGAACCTTGTTACTGCCGTGTTAGATATTGCTCACGATGGTGACATCATTGTTGACTTCTGCAGTGGAGGTGTAAGTCCTGTATAGTAAAACGTTTGTGTTTTAGTTTAACAACACCACAAGAGTGCATTGACATCGTTAACTTCTGCAGTAGAGGTGTAAGTCATGTATAGTAAAAAGTTTGTGTTTTAGTTTAACAACACCACCATAGTGCATTGATATCATTGTTAATTTCTGTGTTGACATCATTGTTGACTTCTGCTGTGGAGGTGTAAGTCCTGTATAGTAAAAAGTGTGTGTTTTAGTTTAACAACACCACCATAGTGCATTGACATCATTGT
>JAULBS010094230.1:0-32282 GCA_032355785.1 Symmetromphalus regularis | reverse complement strand
GTGTGTGTGTGTGTGTGTGTGTGTGTGTGTGTGTGTGTGTGTGTGTGTGTGTGTGTGTGTGTGTGTGTGTGTGATTATTTTGTGATTTTAAAATTATAAATGTTCGTTTTGTCTTTTTGGTAGAATAAATTCCATTTAAAATAATTTCAATTTAAAGGTTCTATTCTGGCGAATATTATTCAAATAACCGGGATATGCTGCTCTGAGGATGCAATTAAGCGAAGTCTACTGTGTGTAATTGTAAATAATGTCCACCTTGACATAATCTATCAAGATCACTACTTTCAAGTATGGGAGACTGTTATTTTCTTGGCTACATTATCAGAAGTCTTCCAATGAAAAAAAAAAACTAACTCGTCTTAGGCAATACTTGAGAACTGACGAAACCTCTATTGCCAGAAGGTTGACTAATTTTCGAAATTGAAAATGAACAGTAATTAAGAAAATTGACGAACTTGACTATTATTAGCCTCCTGCGGGAGCAAGTCTTGTAACATATGACATTTATTATTATTTTTATTATCAAATACTGATGAATTTGATGATTTTAAAATGAGATGGTTAGATCAGTAATAAGAGTGGATAGGTTTTTATTGTAAGTGTAGATCCTAATCTAAACTGAACAGTGAAACTGTTATCATAACCAAACCCGTAGCTCCGGACGAGAGTTTGCAGTTGGTATCACTGGCTGACCAGGCGGGGGGCCAAGGTGCCCGCCCACTTTAAATTTTGCGAGTTAATTACATTAAAAACATTATTATTATTAGTATTAATTATTATTATTAACCCGAGGATTCCTTAGAGGCCCCCTGAATGGATTTTATGGATCCACCAATTAATTAAAAAAAAATTTAGTTAAAAAAATTTTTAAAATATTTTTATTTATTCATTTGGTAATTCTGGCAGAAGAAACCCACTAATTTTTGTGCATTATACTAAGCTTTATTTTATATGCTCATTCACACCCACAGACAGGACAACACATACCACGATTGTAAATCACTGGAATAAAAGATAGTCCAAACGAGTCTGTTGATGGGGATCGAACTGACGACTTATAACACCTCAAGCAGACGCTCTATCTTTTGAGTTACATTCCAGTGCTAGATTGAGTGAGATGCTATTTAGAAATTTGAAACAAACATTAAAGTCTTCACTTGAACTTAAGCCAGATCACTGAAAATGTCGCTGACATTTAGAGATTTTATAATGAAATATTTAAACTACTGGAAACTTTCATACTGTTTAATAGCACATCACAGGTTACAACTCAACGTGGATCGGTAGCCTGTGTGGCTGCAACGTGATTCGTCTTATGTCGACATGATTGCAACGTTATTTCGCACCTGTTTAATCTCACCATGCACTATATTACATCATAGCGGTCTTGTGGTCATAGGCGATGCAGGATGCTGGAACGTGTTCTAAATACATTTTAACACGTTTTATAGTGTAGAGGGGGTTTCTAAAGTTAGTTATGGTCAAATTATAATGGAGAAAAAGTGGTTAGTTGTACTTATTTACGTGCTTATATCCAGTTAAGGTTCAAGCGCGCTGTCTTGGTCACACAGCTCAGTTTCTGAGTTGTCTGTCCAAGTCAGAGGTTAGTCTTTGTTGAAGAGACGAAACTTATTATTATTATGATATTGTATTATTATTAGTACACAAAAAAGTATATATTTTACTTCTTTTCTTCTTCTTATTTATTTATTATTTAAATAAAATATATATATATTTTTGTCAAATGTATAATTATATTTTCTGAAAATACACGTATAGCCTGAATAATACCTGTAAATAGATATTTTGTGAACATAACGTGACATAAATAGATATTTTGTGGACATAACGTGACAAAATTACCGCATTGTACTGTTGTGTAACAGGCATTACGTTCCATTTAACCGATATTTATGTACTTGCTAACGCCCTAGGTGAGGCTTTTAAAGGAGTGACCGTGTACACTAAATGCGCAGCAAATACCTTTCTCTTTGCATTGATACAAACACAATTACTTTAAGAAATAAAAAAAAACTCCGACTAAACTAGGCCACTGATTGGCAGTTTGCCACTCAAACCTGTGTAACGTATTGTTACATGAACAGTTTCGTAACAGGCCCACTTTCTTGGGACATTGCCCTTTTCGTAAAACGTTTATCGACATGCGGCGAGTAGTCCGCATATATCGAACTCCTCACCGTGTAATTAGGACAGTCAACACAGATATCAAGTCGAAATAAAGATAAGTATTTGTGTAGATATGAAAATAAACAGCATGCTGCATATTCTGGTTTGGAAGCACGCGCTCTCAGAGATTTGTGTGGCCATTAAGTGGTCTTAGCAGGATTTGCAAAGCAGGTTAAGTAAATCGAGACTTCTGGAACGCTTGGGTAAAGAACGAGTTCGATATATTACTCACTGTACACTGCACCTTTGCGTGCCTTTGTTGTAATACTTATAATAATAATCAACTAAAAATAGATGTGATATTATTGATTTCTCTTTAACCGTTTATCTATAGGGATAAAAGTATACATCTTTATACATATAGGTAGTTGTGTGTAATTATAATTATATGTATTTATATAACCAATCTGTCTAAACATTGTCGAAATTTGAAACGGCTGCAAAACTTTAATATGATTTTGTAAGAATTGTACACACACACACACACACACGCGCGCGCGCGCATGCACGCACACACTCGCCAACATACGCAAATACACACACACTCTCTCTCTCTCACCAACACACACACACACACACACACACACTCACTCGTCAACACATACACACTCACCAACACACACACACACGCTGTGTGTCTCTCATCTCTCTTCCTGTCTCAAATATGAATACGGGTCACTTCGTCCACGATCAATTTCGTCCCTGGTTACTTCATACACGATACAACTTCGTACACGGTGAAAAAAAATGTTAAGTATTGTTCGGCATACGTATGTTTTAATACGTTTGCATTGGTTGTTTAATTTGTTATATAAAATAATACTATGATATAGTCTCCAATAATAATGACATTATTTCAAGTAAAATTATGTTTATCGCTAAATAGGCTTCAGTTTCGTACACGGCAAAACAATGACATATTTTTTAATAAGTCAAACAACAAACAAATAAGAGACTTTGAAATAACACAATTTATTTAAAATAACAGATTCTGGAACATAACCCCATCCCACACAATTTTATGTTTTAACCCCTTTTCAATTTTTTTTATCATATTTCAATTTTTTTTAATCATATTATATCAATGCGCAAATTATTTATCACCATTAATAATAACTTAAAAATTTATAAATATTTATCATCATCTCAACTATCACATTCTATTCTCACAAACGTATAGGTAAGGTATATTTGAAACGAATTTTTTTCTCCGTGTACGAAGTTGTATCGTGTACGAAGTAACGAGGGACGAACTTGACCGTGGACGAAGTGACCTGTTACCTAATAGACAAGCCCCGCCCAGTCCAGCCCCGCAGTACATGCATATATGGTGTGCTGTACAGATAACATGATTATACACGAGAGGGGCTAAATACGATTTAGCTAAATGGGATATTATATATATGATTTAGATAAATACCATATAATATATATGATTTAGCTAAATGTCATTTAATATATGTTGAAGATATTTAATATATGTTACAAATATTTAATAAATATTGCAGAGATGTAATTAAAAAAAAAAATTATTTAATAAATATTGTAGATATTGTAGGGAGGCACGTACACAACACTTGTCAGACTTTTTTTTTTGATTAAGGATGCAAGATGTAGGGTTAATGGTGTCTAAAACCTCTAAACCAGCCGCTGCACATCGTTTTAAACATCAACTAACCGTCGAAATCTGCAGTAGGCCACGGGACTACGTACTGCATAGGACCCCCACCATGGGATACAACGGATGAAGCAGATTTTGAGACTAATATATCTATTTTATATTATTTTTTACAGGACCTTGGGCGTCCACGGGCTCTGAGACACTTGCCCCTGCTGACTGGTACCCCACTTCCCCTCTTCAGTGGGCATAAGTACATGTCTGACTAGCGCCGACTTACAGTACATGCAAATTGTGATCTTTTAAAAAATAGGACATTTGACTTTTTGTTTTTCAAAAGTGCCTCACAGTAGATTAAAAGGTTAATGAGAGGTTATGCTATCGGACTGTATACTGATAGATACTAGGATCAAATCCCAGTTGAGGCATGGCATATTTAACCTCAAACAAGCCGCATCTCTTAGAGATATTGTTAGGTGTACACCTCTTAATCTACAGCAGTTCACCACTGGTTTACCAAAGACTATGGTGTGTGCTAACCTGTCTGTTGGATTGTGCATATAAATGATTCTCTGGTGCTTATTGGTAGAGTAGCCACATTTGTGAGAATGACTTATTTTTATAATTTTAAAGAAATGATACACATACAATTTTTTTTGCATGAGTGACATAATCATAAACATTTGCCATCACTAATGTTGAACGTTTTTGAGTATAAATTGCATATCTAAATAATTAAAAAAAAAATTTTTTTGTTAATTTTAAACAATGAACTATTGGCCAACAAACCAGTAACTGATGTGAAGTAAATTCTTTGCACATGTAGTTTCTATTTTATAGTGTCTAGGAGATATTCAATGTCCTCAATAACAAGTTGTGGCTCATTACCCAGATCTAATACCCGGTTGAACATTTTCAAGATAAGCAAACACAATGGAAATAATATTCACCTTGGACCAAAACCATTTAAATTTTGAAAAAAAGAAGAAATGGCACATTTCCTATGTATGCCATTAAATTTTGGACTCATTTCATAAGCAGACACCATTTTCCATTTGTCTAAGCCAATATTAGTAATACAAAGTATCAGACCATTCTGTGAGGTTAACATGAATGGAATTGAAAATGGTGTTATTAAAAAAATGATTACAATTCAATACATTTTTACTATACTAGTTCAGTATATTTAAGATGAAAACAAAGGTTCCGCGTTTAAGGGTCATCAATTTCTTTCTTGATTTTCACAAGTGTACAAAACAAGTGTACTTTAGGTGAGGGGAAGAGGGGTAGCTGGGGTTAAAGGGAAACATACACTTTTCAAAATCATGAAAAAAAAAAAAAAAAAAAGGCACCATTTCGAAATAATCATTTTTTTTCCCTTTTCAGTTTATATGCTTTTTTTGGAGGGTGGGGAGGGGTAGTGGGAGGTGAAAAAAGTTTGGGTCAAATCATGGGTAGTTTTTATCTCATACCATACTTTAAAAAAACAAAAGGCCATTATAAACAATAATACGCATTTGTTAAATGCATCGTAGGAGCAGTTAACCTACTTTTAGAAAATACTGATAATAGACTGCGCATCAGGTGACTTGGATCTCCATTTGAACCATAGAGTAGCAATACCAGTCAACAAGTTTCTGTTTCAATATTTGCTTGTAAATGGAATAACGTAATTGTGCTACAAACGGCGTCTCTTTCGTTATGTAACACTTGTGGTACCCAGTCAGACAAGAACTTTGATCTGAATAAAAGTCATAACAAAAAACATTTTTTATTTTTATTATTGACAAAGAACATAGTGCACACATTACAAATGATCTGTACAAATACACATAAAACTTAATACATGAATTTTCAACAATGATATTGGGAAATAAACAGCATAATAGTTTTTTATAATTATCTTCTGCAGGAATGAGAATTTCAGACGTTTCAGTTTCACTTATTGCAAACCAAAGAAGCCATATCTGTCACATGCATACTCCTAGTGCAGGTGATCTCTTTATTTACATTTACTTAAATTTACGTAATTCTCAAAAATGTCTAAAATATAATGTAAAACGTTTTCCTACATTATTATGTGTAATTAGTTTTCCAAAAAAAACTTTCAAGAATGACATACCTGATCCTGTAAAGATCGGTGGCATTTTAATCTCATCATTAAAAACAATCTTTGTAATAAAATGCGATATTCAAAATATTTGCTGTAAACGGCATAGTGTAACTTAAAATTTGTTAAAAGTTTGTTTTATTTAATGACGCCTCTAGAGCACATTGATTTTTATCTGATCTTCGGCTATTGGACGTCTGCCACAGTGGGGTTGGAACGAAATTCATATTGAGGGGGGGGGGGGGGCTGCTAATACTAAGAAACAACTGACTTTACCAAAAAAACACAAAACCATTAAAATTTTAAATTATTGGGGGGGGGCTGCAGCCCCTCCCCCCACGCCCCTGTGCCATATGTCTTTTAGAGGAAACTCGCTGCCGCCACATAGGCTACTCCTCCCAATAAGCATTTTACATGCACCGCCCCACAGTCAGGACAGCACATACTACGGCCTTTGATAAATCAGTTGTGGACCACTGGTTGGAACAGAAAATAGCCCTAACTGAAATGGGTCTACTGAGAAGGATTGATCCGACGACGACCGGTTCACAGGCAGACACAAACAGCGTAACAGTTATGCTTTTTATTCTTTATTTACAGTTTACATGTATCATACTTTCAGAGACTACACATACTCATCAATAGCTCAGGTAGCCAAACCTTTTCTACCTTCACCATGTAAACAGGATGACAATGTTAAAACAATGCAGATTTAAGTACTGATGCCAGTGAAAAACATTTGCAATCACTACACATATAAATTAAATTACAAACATTTATTTCTTGTCAAACTCATTTTTAATACCTATAGTATCGGTATCATTTGCTCAGTAAAAAACCCTCCAAAAAACAAACAATTGCTATGTTCTATCAATAGATCTTTTTTTAACATGACATAAATGATAAAAACATTCTATGATAAGGCAATGAACAATGACCTCATTAAAATGTCTTCATAGAATTCAACAAATTTTATAAAGTGCTACAGCAGTGACTTCTACAAGTTAAGATGTGTATAATAATATACATATAAATTAAATGATCAACACTTTATTTTGGGGAAGGAGACATTCATTTAACATTCTGAATTTCTGACCACAAATTACTTAGATGCATTGTAAGAAAAGCGCCAGCTGTGAAAAGGACCACCACTTTGCAAACATGTACATCAATTAACGTAAAATGTACTGAAAACCAAATCAACATAATTATCACTTTAATTTGTTTAAAAATCATATCTGTAACAAAAGTATAAAGTTAAATATGATGGATTAAAGAGCCACAAAAATAATCCATTCCACTCCACAAGTAGACAAACAAATGAATCATTCAAAACCTCACAAATGAAGATGCTTATTAACAATGAAATGAAAAAGTTTATTTTATTGGCCATCAATTTGGCACATAACGTATAAAATCATCATAAACAAATAAAACAATAACCTCGCCCAACCAACAAAACATCTCAAACAGCAGGATGCTAAACCATCTTAGGTTATCTGGACCCACTGGTTATTTTGCCTATTATAAACCATATTTGCAAAAGCTAAATGGGTCATTATTGCGAAGTTGTGTAATTTCATGTAACTGAGTTTAAAATTATTTGTCATCGTCATTTCATCACAATTTATAGCTCCTCAAAGTACATATCGTGCACCAGACTCTCATTAATAAAATATATATAGTTGTTGCTAGATTAGTGCCAATTTTTACTCTTTTGAAGTGTTTACCACAACTAAAACACAAAAAAGCGCATGTTATAAACTCTACATAAAATATAATAATTCAGAAAAAAAGTCATTAAAACGAAATTTTCTCCAGTGTTTGAGCCCTGATGTTATGAAGTATATCCTGAAGTTAAAATGTGCAGATTGCCATTTTGATTGTACCATATAATTCTTCTTTTTTCCCCTAAAACTATGTAATGGAAAATAAATTAGTACGGTCAACTCCGCAACCTAACGGCTATTCTTAGCTAGAATATCTGTAGATCTCGTGATCGCCAGCATCACACATTACAAAGTTAAAACATGCAATTTCCATGAAAAAACCCAGAAAAATTGTACACTTAAATCCAGAACTTCAAGGAAAATTCAGCACTTTTCATGCGTATGTTTATTCTGTGTCAACACTGCAACTAACTTTAAGGCTAATTAAAAAATAAAAATCCATGAAATGCCTACATAAAATGATAGCATCATGTGTCTGCATGTGGAAGATTTCGAGGAAACTATGCCATCCCTACCAAAATATTTAGAAAGTAATTTTAATGTAAAAATGTCAACTCCACGACCAAGCCCCTGGTTGCAGAGTTTACGTAGGTTGTGGAGTTGACACACCAGTGCATAAATGATAACTTCTTTTCTATATAGTTATAACATTACACTCTGTAAGTCAATTGTTGATCCAAATTCAGGTGCAAATGCAGGATTTCTGAAGGGGGGGGTGTGTGTCAAAAAGTGATGAGTGAATAGAAATAGAGATTTTTTTTTAATTCTATAAAAAATGGGTGGAGTCCTGAGTCCCTTGACATTGTTCTTCAGTTCCGTAGCCTGAGGGTGTCGGATTGAGAGTTCTGCTAACATGAACAAATTATCATGAAATTAACGCGTCCCTAAATTAATGCGACTGACGGTAGTCAGACTAAAATTAATGCAAGTGGTCGTCTTTTGGTATACTTTCCAAACAACACGATTTTGCAATCAGCTGGTAATACAGTTCCCTAAAACTGTGACCACATTTCACTACTATAAAAACAATTTAATGTCAATCAACTGTTTTGACAGCATTTAATGCCCCCATTTTTAAATGTATAAAATATACTGTTATCAAAGCACAGGATGGAATTGAGTCAGGTCTGAAGTAAAACATTTCAAGAAAATTTTCTGTTAACCCAGTTAATTATCAATTAAAATTGTTTTTCTTCTGGATATTTGCATGTGGTTTTTCATTCTCATTGTATTGTTTGGATGAAAAAAAGATATGAACATTATTTTCTGAGCAATTTTATTAATGATTGTCAAAGAAAATCAGGAAAGTCTACTCCGCAACTATCTGTTAACCCTGCAACCTCTGATCATCACTTTTTTTTATAGGGTAGGAGGGGTGGGGTTGGCGAATAGAGTAATAGTTATACAAACACTGTCCTAATTGTCAGTCTTTAAATTTATAGCATTCATCACTTTGTCTGAACAAGAATATACTTGTGTTGTAAGAACATGGTTTCTATTGAAATTTGGTTTTCGTTCGAAATAGTAATATAGGAAAAGAGAGATATGTCAAGGGTGAGTGTTAATGCTAGCAATACACTACTGAACGAACACAATTCATTTTATAAATGTTCCAGTACTTTTCACTTGCACCGTTCACACACTTCATGTTTATCAAGTTACACCCTTCGTATGTTGGGGGTAGAGCATGTGATTTTATTAAAACAAAGTATAAATCATCACTGCTGTGGCTGGTTTTACTAACAATAGATCCCTACAGATAAAATAAGTTGAAAATTAAACTCTTCTGCCAAACTTTAAAATTTCTCCTTTGAACTGCCCAAATTACACTTCGAGAGAATGACCCAAATACGGTAAATGACATGTTAACAAATTTTGAAACATTATATTTCTATCTTTTGTTTCATAATTATATTATGCCATACAGATAAGCTTTTGAAATTAAGAGTTCATCATTATACATCAAGTCAGTTGCAGTTAACTTGAGTAAGCAGAAAAAAAAAGGTAAAAACAGCATTTTTTAAATAAAAGAATAAAGCCCTTTCTCCTATACAAACATTGAGCTTACACGGATCATTACACCACTCACCTGAGGGTGTTTGACCATAGGATTAAAGGCTCTAGATGGATTAGATTATATTTGTGTCTTCAGTGTTCCATAAATGGTATTTCAATGATTGTCCTGTCTTAGGCAAATGGCACATAAAACATCCCTTGCTGTTAATGGAAAAATGATGTTTTTCCTCTGAAGACTATGGGCCGATTTCTCGTCGACTGTTCAACCTTGATTCTTAGTTTAAACTGGGTCCATATTTGTTAAAAGAGTGGGTTGAACTGTAGATCGTAACTGAACCGTCAATGAGAAACTGGGCCTACATGTCAGAATTGCCTGATGTTTGACATCCAACAGAAAATGATTTCATACCCTGGTCAACAACATAAACCCCAAAATATTTAAATAAAATTTCTAACTTAAAATAGGTAGGATGGCAAGCTGACCCTGTTCGCACTCCACCTGCACCTGGTGTGTTAGAGCAGGTCTAAAATTATAATTTTTGTACCTTAATTTATACTGAATGATCACCACCCACCCCCCTTTTGCAATTTAAGAAACAAGTTATGTAGCATAAAATAATGTATTATAAAAATTGACGATATTTTGTCTACATTTCAGTTCATAACAGTTATACACAAAGCAAATTGATATAAAAAAAAAGATTTTTTTTTTTGCAGATATGATTCAACTGTACTACCAAAATCACCATCTTACCTTAAGTGTACATTGTACAGTGCAGGAAGGTTTACGTACACTTGGGTAGTTTCTTGATGAATGGCCCTTATAATGTATGGGGTTGACTGACAAAATGTGTAATGCAAACAGAATCAATCACTCACAAACGAAATATGTATGATTTACATAAGCTATAAAGTAAACTTAAAAACATTTTTTAAATGCTTTGCATACAATATATAAAATAAATTAATATGCATTTTTAAACTTCAAATAAAGGAACTCCAACATCATTTTCATATAAAATGGTTATCAGCTGCCTATTTTTTAGGCATGAAAAATGCCGCTATCGCTATCATAGAAATTTTTCACCCATATTTTTTTTTTATTTGTTTTAAAACATCAGATGATAGAATAAGAAAATTTACAACACAAGATCTGTGAAATGTTCAAGTTATAAAACGTTATAAAAAGATGTTATTAAGTGAAAATACAGTATAATGCTGTTAATAATAAAACTTATTTTAAAACTGCGCCATAACAATTACTTAACACATAACAAAACTATGAGAGCTCTATTTAAGATTGCTTTCACAAAAAATTAAGAATTGAAGGGTGGGTCTTATCCAGTCAAAGTAACAGATAAAGTAGTCTCCATAAAAATAATTATTTTTCAGTTATTTAGACACAAGCTTCAGTTTAAGTAATTTATTGTCACCTAAAGTTATGCTACATAATTTTCGATTTTTCCTAAGAAATTATCTGTTAACACTGATTCATAAAACATCACTTACATAAATTACAGCAGGCATGAACAGAATTATTAAAACATTTAAACATGGATAACAAACAAACCGACCATATTTCAATTTTACAACTCTTGAAACAATGTACATTGTTTCACATTTACTTTTCAATTTAAATTTAACCACCGTAAAATATTCTTGGGAAAATTACTGTTTGCCACTGAATTCAGAAACTGATTTAATTTTTCAAATGTATACAGAAATAGCTTTACAAAAGCTAATGAATTCTGGATACAAATACATATGTTAAAATTATGGTTCTGTAAAAAATATATTTAAAAAAAGAAAAAAAAAAAGAAGAAATGACTATACAGATATAATCACATGTACTATTTATCACATATGTACATGCTTTTACTCGGGTTTCAACACTTCAGGACACTTATTCATCTTTGTTATCTTCCTGGGAATTTTCACCATTAGCAATGGGTTCCTTCTCGGGAGTGCGTGACTTCGAGTGAGAGTATGACCTAGACCGCGATCTTGATTTTGATTTCTGGTTTACTGGAGATTTGCTCTTTGACCTCTCTTTTGACATTTTGTCATCTCTTGAAGCACTTCTACTCCGACTATGATTGCTACGACTTCTGCTTCGACTGCGAGATCGACTGCGAGATCGACTTCTGGATCTACTTCTATGAGATCGACTGCGGCTCCGACTACGAGAATATGACCGACTATAAAAAAAGAAAAGACAAACATTTTTAAGTATCTTATGAAATACAACCAAGATAATAAACAAATACTGCACACAACATAGAAAGTTTCTGAAGCTTCTACATTACAAGGATTTTAATACTTTATTGGCCAAATGATTAAGCAATGTATATTTTAAGATTTCAGGCTATCTCAGTAACTTTACCCACAAACAAACCATGATTTTAAGATAAAAATATACATGAAGAAATGAGGTATAGTAAAAAGAATATCAATCTGTAAAATACTTTATGTGGGGAAATTATAAGTATCAATGAATTGTAATTTGTAATAATGAGTACCAAGCCCCAGCACCACATGGTGTGGGCACATCTCTGCTTATTTTAATTAATGTCAGCTACCAAAACTTTATTCTACCTTCTTTTTGGTCGGTCTTCAATTAATTTGATCTTCCTTCCATTAATTTCAGTTCCATTCAACTTTTCATAGGCATTCTTCATGTCAGTGTAGGTGGCAAACTCGACAACTCTGAAATATAAACAGGCTAAATCAATTAAGACGTATTATCTTTATATGACAAAAGACAAGAATAGACTGTTGGTCTAATGTACTGATTATGAGAGGTAGAGTCCAGAGAACTGAAGATTTACTTTATGAAAAGTTATAATTTAATGTGACCAAAAAATGGTTATGCAAAACAACTTGTATAATTTTCAGAAGCATGCAGCATGAATGGTGAGATCATGTGATTTTATTATGAAAATATTTTGAAAGACCAGCTGTGTAAACGAAATCAATAAATGCAATAACTCTTTATTTTTATTGTTTGGTGTTCAGTACATGTTGGGAAATGATCATCAATTTTGTCAGTTCCAAAAGATTTGAGTCATCACAACACCATTTTTATCTCTTTATAACTGAAGCATCTACATCGTTGAGTACCAATAATATTTTTTCAGTACTGAAGTCAACGTTAGCTCTATCTATTTTAATTTTAAAAAATAGTCTATAGAATGTATCTAAAATAGTGGTTTTTTAAATCTTTTATTTCTCTCAAAACTATTAAAAATATGGGTAACACTGTAACTTTTTTAAAAAGTAATAAATGACCTTAGCCTAAGGTCTCACTCACTGACACAGTATTATGCATTAGGAAAATTATTTTGTCATGACTTATACAGGGCATAACATTTCCAGCCCTTTAAATTCAGATAGTTGCAAACAACTTAAAAGCTGTCATTAAATACATTTACTATAGCACTATGAGAGCAATTTTTAGAAAATAACCATCCTACATAATGTATTTATATTTTAATGACAGGATGTAATATTGGCCACACATTTCAAGTCCTCTATTTCAAAAACAGAGGAAAGTCAATGTTTTCCTGTTTTTTATATTTGCAAACTGTTAGTTATATGAATTATAGTGTGAAACATTAAAGTGAAATTAGAAAATTAAGTTGAAATTTCTAGCAAGTGCCATCATATTTTACAAATGAAACAGTACACACACATTTTGTGAGCCCTTTGCTTAACTGTAATTATTTCAAGTTACTTAATGAATGCAACAAATTATCAAAGTTTTGTTCAACCTAATAGGCCACAGACATCTATTTCTATGGGCTAGCAATGTCATGGCTTGCCAGGCCAAATTAATTTTAGCCATTTTTAACATTCAATAACATAAGTGCAGAAAAAGGAATTCATAAAACAAAAGAAGAAAAAGTCACAAAAATACATACCCTTCATTCCTGTGTTTCTTGTGAGCATCGGCATACGTAACTTCTCCAGCTTGTCGCATATAGTCTTTCAGATCCTAAAACAATAATGCAAAATTGTTATAACAAAAACATGTTCTCCCTCAATATATTTCAATACAGAAAATATAACATCAGGTATACATTTATTGAATGATGATAGTTGTTTTCCCCAATATTTACTTATGACTGTTTGACGAAAACTGCCATTAACTGTTTGACGAAAACTGCCATTAACCCAACAATATTGCAAGAATATAATATCACAGTTTGGTAGAAGGCACTTGCTGACTAATGAAGATATTCTTTTGCATACTCCAAGCCATTCATTCATATGAAGAAAATCCACCTCGGATAACATTATAAAATAAGGATGTCCACAGAATGTAATTTTCTTTAATGGGACCATATTAGAAAAACAGGTTAATGGCCATTTCAAGACATGATCACATCCAAGGGTACGAGGCTAAGTTTACAGACCACAGTCAGGAACATAAAACAAATTATTTATGGAAAATAAAACTTTAAAAAATTTATTTATGGAAAATGAATTACTTCACTCATTACGTGACCACTTCTGGACTGGCACAAAGTTAAACATTTGAACTGGCTCCTTTAGAAGTTTATTAGCCAGTCAGAAGCCATGACAATCTTTGATTTAGAACAAAAATCTATTTTCTTTTTTAAATCCTTCTTTCCTTCCAAAAAAAAAAAAAAAAAAATCACCCAACAATGTAAGATCAAGAGTTTAGGTTATACACCATTAAACTAGTGCTGCTTTGTGTGGGTTCCCCATAACCCTTAGTGTATGTTTAGCGTAGGTATTTTTTTTGGGGTGGTGGTGGGGGGTTTGCTTTGTTTAATGACACCTTGATTTATTAATCAACGGCTATTGGATGTCAAACATTTGGTTATTTTGACACGTAGTCAAATATGAACCAGCCTCCAATGGGTCTATTTATATTCCATTCCTAAGGATAGCCAATCTATTCTAATGACTTGAATTATTTATTATTATCAGGGCTACAGGATATTGACTTATTATGTATCATGTTTAAGTATACTATTTAAAGAAAAAGTGCACATATTTATGTGGACAATGCATTGATAATTGTATTTATTTCTATATTGAACTTGTTGGCACTTGTGAAAAGATCATAAAATTAATAATACTGTTTTTGCTTGCAAAACAAAATACAGGGACCAAACACTAATTTAAAAACACCAAAACCCAGTATCCTAGAAAATTGCAAGAATATGTCATGGCATCTGAATTCATGTTATTTGTATATATAATAATAAAAATAAAATGTAAATAAATAAATAATAATAAAAACATATCAAAAAAAAAGGGCTATCCCAGAAGAAAATTTCAACATAATTTAAGTGTACTGTTAATAATATTAAAGAACTTCTTTTAAAACATACATCCTTTAAAAGTAATTTTAACTAACATGCTTGTGTTTCAAAGAAAGCCGTATATACGCAAATATTTTTGCGCCTAAAATAATTCGCTATCAACCTTTCATTTTCGCGAGAAATTATATTTTCATGACCTCGTCCCCCAGTAATAAAAAGAGCAACATTGACCAAACTCATTAGTTTCATTTATAAACTTAAAAGACATTCTCAGCAAACTATCCATGTGTTATATGTATTTCCGATGACATGTTATCGATTGAACACACACACATGATGCAAAGACAAATAGTCTTTATTGATAATACACACAAGTTTCCTTTCAGATTAATTTAGAATATAATTTACAATTATTGTTGAATAATCACATATAATCTTTGTAAATACAAAACTGAAATTCACATTAGTAAGAAATGTCGCTTATCACAAAACCTAGCCAGAAACTTTGTGATAAATATATGGTACTGTGTTTACAGCGAAACCAGAAATAAGTTTGCACGTAATTGAATTCACGACACTATCAGCATGTTCACGGTATATTTTATTCACAAATTTGTTTGTGTATACAGTATATGTAAAACTTCTTTTTCTTTTGGGTGAATTACACCTGTAGACTTCTTTCAATCATATATGGGAACATTTTGAAAAAGTGAGTAGCATGTAACCAGAACAAAAGCTCAAGCAGCTAAATACATATACGAAGTAATGGCAGCCTCTTCATTTTTGAAATAAACTGAAGGTACCACATCAAGAATCATTACAACACTCTTAACAAATTCTATAAATAGTGGTCATGACATTATTAGGAAGAAACCTTTGTGAATAAATAACACAGGTGTAATGTTACAAGATAGTATTGCTCTAATCTAATAGACATCAGTCTTAACTACAGGTTGGGTCTAGGGAATGGGCTGTTCACAATGGCAGACACTTTGCTATTTATACTCAATGGTAATGGTGGTATCAAGGACAGATAGAAATTAAATTTTTGTGTGCATGAGCATACCTCAAAATTGAGAATACCTGAACAAATTACAAATTGCTAACAATTGTGACTAACACCTTGATGGAAAATTATATTTCTATTATCATCATACACATAAATAGTCTGAATTTCTAAGTGCAAAAGATTTTTTTTAAAGTTTCAAATACTAGCCAATGTACTCAGGTCTAATTTGAGTAACATAAGTAGCATCTTCCACATTAATGACATTATCAGATTCCTTCTGGAACAGCCCATATTTTAACAATAAAAATCAAAATGAAAAGCAATACAAATATAACTGCGATTACCTTGGCTAAAAAGATAAAACTGAAAGGTCAAAGCCGGTAGATACCTATCAAAGCTTGTCTAAGTGCCTCAGGCTGTATGTGCCAGAGTGCTGCACGTCTGGCATGATCTTGCTTCCTTCGAGTTTGATGTAAGATTACATCAGAAAACCCGCTAAGCTTAGCCGGCAGCTTGGTAGGAAGGATGCTAGGAGAAGCCAAACAGTAATCAACCAGACCATTTCTTTTTAAAGGGAGGAAGACAGCCAGAGATACTCCTGACAATTATCTGAAATTTAAACTTGCCAATACAAGCCTTCGCAGGCTTGAACTGGGCTAGACACGATAAGACTGGTTCTGGGGTGCAAGTGGCTTGCCTCATTGGTTTCGGGGCACAAGTGGCATGCCTCATTAACACACAGACATCGGTGGATGGTATTAGAACCCAGTCGACCAAAGAGACCCTGTCAGTTGAGGGTTGATCGGTTCATACAATTCTGGTCCCCTGAAAGGTGGTCACTAGCTGAAGTGTGCAAGTGGATACCTCCCCTCAGAGACTGGCCGTCATTTTCAGGACGTCTGACCCAGTCATCAAGATACGCTGTCAGGGAAACAATGGCTGTTTAAAATTAGTCATAGCCAAATAGTACAGAAAGCAATACATATTATTAATATATTAATTTTTTTTTGTTGCATTAAAATGTTTGAAAAACCAATCTTTTTGACAATAAAGCCCAAAAGTACATTTGATATATATTTTTTTAAATTACATTTTTGTTTGCCCTAACTTTTCACTTAAAAATAAAAAGTAAATCTAGATCAATTTGATATTAGGGTGCCCACAATGAATTAATTTCAAAGTTTCCGGATTCATTTTATTCCCTGAAATATCAGTCCTTAAGAACAAATAGGTAGACATACTTTAATACAATCAAACAAGATTCTTAAAAATAAATAAATTCTAAAATCCTTTACCCTCTTAAATAACACTTTATGTACTGTGACAAATTGTAAAATTTTGTAATGTCTTTATAGAAACCATGCAGGGTTTTTTCTCTCTTTCTCCAGAATTCCCAAATGTATTACACAGGCACCCTGAATATAAAATTTTGATTAAAGTAATTGAAAAATATATATTTCTAAATCCAAATTAAATATGTTGAGACACAACAGCTAAAACGGAGTCATAATTTGAAAGTAAAAAAAAACCAAACCCACAGAACCGTTAAAGAAAACCATTTATGTCAAATGACTTGAGGAAAACAATACAGATGTTAAATATGGTAAATGCATTTCATTAACATTTAACATATTTAGCATCCAAATTTTGTCAAAAAGATTAAGGAAACACACTGAAGAATACCTACACATATTTTAAAGAAATGATGATGGAATAATCAAAAATATATATCAAAATCTTTTGACTAAAGTATGAATATGTGCATAAAAATAGATCCTCTCATACATACCTGCCAGCTGACACGGGACGACAAATTTTCTACAATAATACGATATTCTGTTCTGGTAGGAGGACCATATCTGGAATATAAATGTAAGATATTGTGAAATATAACCTGAAAATGTGGAATTTTCAGACCTCGACGTTAACATTCTGATTTAGAGCACAAACTAAGAAAAATGTTTAGGTGATAAATATATATTTTAGGAGCAGATGAAAAAAAGAAGAAATTTTAAAAGGAACGGTATAAAGTCTTCATTACTTGTCTCGTCTTGATCCTGGTCCAATGCCACCTCGACGTCGACCATAACCTCGGTCTCGATCTCTATATGAATCATCTCCTCTTGGTCCACGCGCATGTTCAACTATGACTCTGAATTCAACAAACAAACATTAATTTTTATAAAATGTAAGGGAGAACTGAGACACTCCAAAATTTGAGAGGCTTAGAACAGACATATAAGGTGCCAAAAAAAAATAAAAAATATTTACATTCATTAATGAAAATGTACTGTTTAATAATAATTAAAAAATCTTAAAATAAACCTCATATTCGACACAAAATAGCTAGCCTTTTCACTAAACTAGTTTTTATATTTTAAGTTAAAACAATGAGAATGTTTAAAATCAGTAATTTATTTAACGACCTCAACCTACCAGCACAAAAAATAAACCCTGGCTATTGGGGGTGAAATCAGTGAATTACTAAGTAGCACCTGCAAAAACTAGCTTATCCTGAACCTAGAGTTCTGCCCACAGTGGTCAACACTAGCAGAACCAAACTGATACTTATCAGTTGTTGCTAACAACCACATTGCCAATTACCATTTATAAAGCCATGTCAGTGAATTTCACCAGATACTATCAATCAACCTGTTATCTGCACGGGAAAAGTATGATTAAGTAAAGAATGAACAATTTAATAAATAGGAATACAATACCTTTCACCACAAAGATCTTTGCCATTCAACTCGTACACAGCATCATCTGCATCTCTGCTATCATCAAATTCCTGAAAATTAGTTTATTTCATAAAACCACACAAATGTGAACAATCAATAAAAATACATGTACACCAACTAACGTGTTTTAGATATGTAACTCAGAATTTTGTCAATTATCATTACTCACGATTAAAGAAAATCATCTGTTGTAACATAGTGATGGCCAACTATGAGCTGAGGGCTCTGACAGCAAATTAGGATGGAGGCAGAGGAATCCACTGTCATGAGAAGGGGTTGAAACTGAGATGGCTTTATGCCAAAAGGCGAGGTCAATACAAATAAAAGTTTATTTTTTTTAACGACGCCTCTA
The DNA here is from genome assembly GCA_032355785.1 of Symmetromphalus regularis. NCBI lineage: Eukaryota > Metazoa > Mollusca > Gastropoda > Neomphalida > Neomphalidae > Symmetromphalus > Symmetromphalus regularis. The sequence goes on along the minus strand of JAULBS010094230.1, from coordinate 13,225 downwards.
GAGTACATTGACTTTTTATCTTATCGGCTATTGAATGTCACACATATGGTCATTCTGACATATGTCTTAAGAGGAAACCCACAGCCACCACATAGGCAATTCCTTCCGATAAGCAGCAAGTGATTTTTTTATATGCAGTCCCACAGACAGGACAGCACATACCACAGCCTTTGATAAACCCGTTGTGGACCACTGGTTGGAATGGAAAATAGCCCAACTGGCGATCAATACAGCAAATGCTTTAATACCATGGAATTCAAACCCTGTTTACAATCGTTTTTACTGAGTTAGAATGACTCCAACTACGGCATCATTACCCACTGCCACCACGAACTGAGGGCAAACCAATATCCCTCTGTATTCAAGTCAAATATTAAGAATGTATTTTTTATATGCTACTATATAATCTTTTAAAAAAACAATTGTTTAAAACTTTAGAATCTGAATCATAAAGTATACATATGAAAAACATAATTACTAGTACAAATTATTGGAATGAAGTTAAACTAAGAAAATGTGGCAGTTATTTCCTTTTAGAAAGACCATTTTCACATTAAAATTCGCTTAACTGAAGCAGATCAATATAACTAAAATAAAGAGAAAACTTAGTACAAACCACAAATCCATATCCATTCTTGAGCATAACATCTCTAATTCTTCCATACCCTCTAAAAAACCTTTCCACATCTTTCTCTCTTGCATGATATGAAAGTCTTCCAATATACACTCGTGTACCCATTTTGCTGAAAGGAGAGGTTTTAAATGAAGTTTCATATGTTTGTTCAATTGCCGTTTTTGAAGTAACCATTCGGTTGTAGAAGAAAATCTGTGATATTGTGAAATCTATTGAGATATAAGTTAGCAGTTTTTGTATACCTAAACATTTCTGGTAATGTTTTGATATGTGAGCCTCGATGGTCCAGCAGTAGAACAACTGACTCTCAAGCTGATGAGTGATTCAAACCCTTTTGGAGGCTGGCTCACACTTGACTACATGTCAAAATAAACAAATGTTTGAAATCCAATATCTGATGATTAATAAATGAATGTGCTCTAGTGCCGGTGTTGTCAAAAAAAAAGAAAAAAAAAGTAGGTAATGTTTTGGTCAGTAACCGAAGCATTGTTGTTCCCAGTAGATTGAAGGGCCTTGCTTAGAGTACTGGAATACATTTACATATGCATGCAGTTTTGGGAGCGGGATGTAGCTCAAACAGTAGCGTGTCTGCCTGTGAACCGATAGGTCGTCGGATCGATCCTTCTCAGTGGACCCATTTGCAGATTGGGCTATTTTCCGTTCCAACCAGTGGTCCACAACTGGTTCATCAAAGGCCGAGGTATGTGCTGTCCTGTCTGTGGGAAAGTGCATATAAAAGATCCCTTGCTGCTTGTCGAAAAGAGTAGCCAATGTGGCAGCTGCAGGTTTCATCTAAAGACATATGTCAAAATGATCTATGATTGACGTCCAATAGTCAATGATGAAATAAAAATCAATGCGCTCTAGAGGCGTCGTTAAATAAAACAAACTTTACTTTTACTTTGCATGCAGTTTTGCGACAGAAACTACCCATCAAAGGGAGCACCACACGGGGTCTGCACATATGCAGATCAGGCACTAATCTAATCGGCGAAATGATGCTTTTATTCGCCGAAAGTTTGCCGAAGTCGCCAACTTGTTAGCAATAGTGAGAAGTCGGAAGTCGTAATATTTTCTTTGAAGTGAAAAACAAATTCTAATAACTAACATCTGGCAAAGACACAGATTTTTTTTTAATTTAATTTTTTTTTTAATTTGTCCTTAAAAAATGGTCTCCTTTCACAGTAAATCCCCCAGTATCTACTGATTTCGCTTTCAACAGATTTTTAAAAATGACAGTCAAACAAATACGAAACATTTCAGGAAAGGAATGGGAAATGAAGGGAGTGATTGTTAGCAGGTTGGAGGAGTGGCAGTGCGTGATGTAAATAAAAATATATTACATCGTGACTGGTTTATTTTATAATGACTCTACAGAGATCAGGCACTAATCTAGCCGGCGAAACGGGGCCTTTTTTTGCCAAATGTTCACTCAAGTCACTGACTTGTTAGCAGTAGTGAGAAGTTGAAGTCGCCGTAATATTTTGCTCAAAGTGAAAACAAATCCCAATAACTAACATCTACAGCGACACCGATTTGTGAAGCCAACCAAAAAAAAAAAAAAAAACACATAACCTGCCTTTACATACAAACAAGTAACAAATCTCGTATTACACTTGTTTATTGTCTCGTCAATGACCTGCTATTTCTGGTAATGCGGAATAGACCGTGTCGGCTTTGTTCGGTTACGTAATATAAACAAGATTCCAGTTACTTTGCCAGAGATGCATTTAAAAACATGTCGCCTGTTGATTAAGTGCCAGTATTCAAAACTGTTGGAGAATAGTCTGCATGCAATCTTTTAATTTAGTTTTGCTAAAATATGGACACCTCAGCGAATAAGCTTATTTAATTTTCAATAGTTTCTAAGACAATGGTTTTGATTGGTTGATTGCTAGTATATTGGCTTTACCTTTGGAAACCGGACGCTTTTATGGTAAATAATTATATTGTGATTCTGGCAACAAAAAGATTATGCAGTTTCGATTCACTTTGCGGTCTTGTTGTCAGTAGTTGATATTTTCAATGACATATTTATTTAAGTAATATGATTGTTGATTCTCTTTATTACATTATTATAATATTATATCTTAATTAAAAAGAATTCTCTGTTTTTGATTCTGTGCGCAAAATGGGTAGACCATTAAAAATGGAGATAGAGGATATGGTTCAGAAGTTTCCCCACCAAATATTTAAAAAAAAAATAATAACCTGAAAATAAAATTATTAAAAGTTAATAAAATAATATTTTTTTAAATTTAAATATATATTTTAAAATCTCCCCTGAAAAAAGAGCCATAGGCCTACATCAAAAACATTAAATACAATTTATTTTTGCTGGGTTCATTTCTCCCATTATCAAACTTCTCCCATTTCTTATAGGAAAGTCTCTTTTTCCACTTTTTCTATCCTAGATTAGTGCCTGATACAGTGATAGCGAATGAACTGAAAGTATCGTATTTGTTAGGTGAAAATCTGAAGATATTGTGAGATTTACTGTGAAATGGGATGTAACAAGCGCGTAAGTTGGCTATTTTATTGTATATCTAGATATTTCTTGTAATGTTTTGGTTGGAAACCGAAGCATTTGTTGCCAGAAAATTGCACCAATGCATCGTATGGGTCGCGAGCTGAACTTACTACAAATCAATAACCAATAAGCAGTAAGTTCCTGAACTAGGGCGCTACATAGCGATTACACTGGTTATAAACTAATATGAATCGCAGAAATTAAAGAGCGCTGTTAATTCGTTTTGAACGATTGTGGCATATTCAGGATGGGAGGCGCTCGCTAGACTGGTTTTTATGTCTAACGTTAGATATATGTAATGCGATAGCTGGCGACGGTGATCAGTCAAATAGTTTGCGAGCGTCCACCATTCTAAACACACCGCCAGTACCACCGTTTTTAACACTGATTCATGGGATATCACCCCTGTAAGACATTACAATATCTGTATTTGCAATATCAGAGGACTCTGCATCATCCCTATCAGATCCAAAAGGATAGGCATCTGCATTTACAATACAGGAAATCTGTACATCGCCCCAATCGGACCCTAAAGTATCAATATTTATAATAATGGAGGGTAAGTCATCTTCAACAAACCCTAAGTTTTTGTATTGTCATTAATGGAGGGTAAAACGTCATCCCGGACAAACCCTGAAGTTTCTGTATTTTCATCAACCTTCTCTGGCCTTATGATAGCTATATTTACAATACCGAATGGCGAAACATCACCACTTGCAGTTGTATTTTCATCACATGAAGGTTGAATATAATCACCCTCAGACCCCAAAGAAACACTCTCTGTATTTGAAATACTAGAATGCAAGACATCGTCCCTATCAAATCCTAAAGTATCTTGATTTGCAATGCTGGGTGGAACATCATCCATTTGTGACTCAAAAGAATCAGTATTTCCCATAATGGGGAGTGCTATGTCACTCCTTTTAGACCATAAAGTATCTGTATTTGCAACAGATTGTGAAATATTGCCCCTATCAGAGCCTATACTATCTGTATTCTTAACACAGGACAACCAGACATCACCCTTATCAGTCCTTAATGTAGCAATATTTGAAGTACAGGATAGTGGAACATCAGAGCAGTTAGATTCGAAAATATGTGCTTCTGTGTGTGCAATACTGGAAGGTTCAATACCAGTCGTATCATACTCTAAAGGAACATTATCTGTAATTTCAATACTGGAAATCGAAACATCATCCCTCCCAGACCCTGAAATAATAGTATTTGCAGTACAAGATAGTGGAACATCACAGCAGTTAGACCCTAAAATATGTGCATCTGTGTGTGCAATACTGGAGGGTTCAATACCAGTCGTATCAGACTCTAAAGGAACATTATCTGTAATTATAATACTGGAAATCGAAACATCATCCCTACCAGACCCTAAAGAAACTGTATTTTCTACATTGGATGTTGACATATCCACTTTGTCAAACCCTGAAATAACATCAGTGCTTGATGATGCAGTTACACTAGTATCATCTGGTGTAATAATAAATCCCATAACGGCTGGTGGAACACCATTTTTAGCCAATTCTAAACGTGCATAGTCGCTGTTAGAAAAGGAAAATAAATTATATTCAGTGCCAGATATTGCAATGTCATTACTAGAGGGCATTTCGATAGAACCATGAATTACACACTTGTGTTTATTATTTGTCTGTTCCAGTGACCCCATCATTTCAGGTACAATGCAACAGTGTTCATTAGTTTTTATATTTATGTCTTCAGAAACTGCATCCACCACTAGTTCTCTTGTGTTCTTTTCAACATAGAGATATTGTTTTGCTGCCTGGTGTGAGGTAAAATAATCTTGATCATCACCAGCCACGACTGACATGATCTGAGAAATGGTGGAGTGAGTTTTACCTAGGTTAGCCACAAATCGTCCAATTCGTGGACGACAGATATCTAACTCGACCTCCTGATGATCCAGATCAAACTGTTTCTTCTTTAGCAGGTTCTGGTGACGTTTTCTGAAGGACGCTCCTAAAACTATTATGGATACAAGAACTAAAGCGGAGTACGGTATCCATAGCCAGTCCCCACTTGCAGATACATCGACCAATGATTGTGTTGAGTTCGTCATTCTGATTATCAGTCTTCGTCGGAATTCACATTTGCGTTAAAATCTTTAAATCGATTTTAGTAATAAAATAGGCTGTACCGTTTAAATCCCCATAACTTGATAATTAAATCAGCGGCCTCCGATTACGACTGGTTTCTTTGAGATGCATACAGACGATAAATATCTAAAATGTATACTTCTTGGTTTTGTTTTCTTTAACAGCACATTGATTTATTAATCATCGGTTATTGGATGTCAAGCATGTGATTATTTTGATACGTAGTCAAGTGTGAGCCTGTCACCAACGGGTTTTCAACCACTGCTGTCAGTTTGAGAGGCCGTGTTCTACCACTGGACCACTGAAACTTTAAATGAATACTGTTTCTGATATGTCTGTATGTAGGAACACGAAGCGATAATGTCGATACTCTTTAAATTGACAGGAAGTCCACATAGACCTGTCTTCAAGTTCTAGATGATGGTTTGCGTTCTATATAAAACGCCCGAATGGATATTGTTTAGAGTTATTCCAGTGAGCAGTATTAGAATAAGATGTTCCTATCAAATCCTAAAGTATCTTCATTTGTAATACTGGATGGAACATAAGCAATTTTTTACTCTAAAGAATCTGTATATATATGGGGAACATTAGTGAACATTTCTCTGTTAGTTCAGTTGGTAGAGCGCTGTACCTTCTAAGAATAGAATTGTGATTCAAATCTCCTCAATGGAGCTCGGTTAATTGTTTCTGTTACACTAGTCATACGAGTTCCTTGATCCTTTAACTTTTAACAAGAATGAATATTTGATACAGACGGTCTAGGTTAATATGTTCCTTGAATACATTATTCTAGATGGAATGTACTTTCACCTGGAACAGAATACTGAGTCCCTGATTAAGACTGGAGCAGGAATGTCATTCCTAGAATAAAACCTCTGAAGAACCTTATATTGATGGACATTTATTTCATCAGAATCTATTTCCAAGAATATTTAATAATACCTGTAGGTTCATGTGACATTAAGATTTCACATCATCACTTTACAGAAAAAATATACTCCAGTTTCTTATATCTACTTTTATATTAGACACTAAGAAAGCAATTCCATGTTTCACTGTGATAGTCTGTGATAGAATCGTTACTCCAGATTCACGCCAAACTAAACTTTTAATGTAGAACAGTACCCATGCATGTATTGATGTCACATCCCTTTAGATGGGTTTGTATTTCCGAAACTCTTTCGTATCTCAAAGCTGAAAAGAATAATTAAAACACCAATATACCATTAATGAATTATTAACTTACACTTCAAGATACATTGGTGTTCAAAAATTGAAATTCGAGCTAAACAAGCACAACTGTACCATATCCATTGTCATATTAAAGTCGGTGTACGTCATAGATGAATACTCTTTAACTGTGGTTAAACTATTTGACGTATGTAATGCATTCGTCTCCTATCTCCTATTATTAACTGCTGGATGAACAATGGTAATACGCGGTCCATTTATAACGAAATCTGATGCCGCAAATTAACTTTGATCTAGAACATGTCATTTAATTGCTGCTTCTTAAGGTAACCAACTATGCATGCTGATCTCCATACAGAACTGAAATTTGCATAAGATTCCATTAGAATAACTTTCGACCAGCGTCTGTGAAGTAGGATCTACTATTAGTATTATCGTAGAAAAAAGTAGAGCTTAACTAAATGTCTCTTAACTATAACGGATATGTAACGAACTCTATGTGTTGTTTCCTGAATTTCATTTACTACAAATATCCTGTACATTATAACATTATATGTATATTCTTCCAGGAATATTCAATAATAACTTTTAAGTTAATGTGACGTTAATGTCTACTAGATCACTGGATCACATTATCACGTTACAGACAAAACATACTCCAGTTTCTTATACATACTTTTATATTAGACACTTTAAGAAAGCAGTTGCATGTTTGACTGATAGTCTGTAATAGAATCGTTACTCCAGGTTAAAATCCCACAATAGTACTGCATCACATTATCACGTTACAGACAAAACATATTCCAGTTTCTTATACATACTTTTATATTAGACACTTTAAGAAAGCAGTTGCATGTTTAACTTATATTCTGTAATAGAATCGTTACTCCAGGTTAAAATCCCCCAAGAGTACACTTTCTTTGTTTTTGTGTATTCCAAGAACATATACATGTATGTATTGATGTCATATTCCTTCAGATGGGTTTGTATTTCCGAAACTCTTTCGTATCTCCAAACTGAAATGAATAATTAAACAACCGATATATCATTAATGAATTATTAAATTACACAAGATACCTTGGTGCTCAAAAACTAAAATTCGAGTTAAACAAGCACATATATCCATTGCCATATTAAAATCGGCATAAGTAATAACTGAATAGACTTATTTTTGTAAAAAAAAATCTGTTGAAGTAGGCCTATGTGATGCATTCTTCTCCACTCTCCTTTTATTAACTGAAGAATGGATAAGTACAATGGGCGAAGTCCATCTATAACGAAATCTGATGACGCAAATTAACTTTGACATAGAACATGTCATTTAATTGCTGCTTCTTAATATAACTTCAACTAAGCTTGATAATCCATACAGAACTGAAATTTGCATAAGATTCCAATGGAATAACGTTGGATGACGTATGGATCTACTGCTACTATAGAATGAAGTATCTAAACAGTATGTCTTTTAATTATATCGGATATATAAGGAACTCACTTTGCTGTTTCTTGAATTTCCAAATATCAGAAGTTCATTTACTGCAAATTTCCTACACACTATAAAACACCGAACCACACTAAAAAGCAACATTAACTATTAACAACTCTTGATTTGCTATCAAGAGAATAGCGACTTGAAAACTAGTCCCTTCCGTACATGTTGCGCGAATACGTAAATTTAAAGATGCTGGACCGAGATCAACTGCCGCGAAATCGATATATAAAAATAACCACTAGCTTTAGTGATATAATTGTTTTAAAGCCACCGGGCTCAAAGCACCAGCACCGGTAGTGTAGTGGTAAAGCTATCGGATTCGTAGCTGGTAGGTACCGGGATCAAATCTCAGTCAAGGCTTAGGATTTTTAATCTCAGTATCGGCTCCAGCCCAGAGAGAGTACTTCGCAATGTTCAGTGGGTAGATGTATACCACTTAAACCGACCAGTGGTCCTCAACTGGTATATCAATGGCTGTGGTATGTGCCATCCTGTCTGTGGGGCAGTGCATATAAAAAAAGACCCCTTACTGCTTATCGATAAGAGTAGCCGCTTTAGTGTGGTGACAGCGGGTTTTGTCTCTCATACTAACACTAATCTCTGTCCTGGACAAACAACACAGGAAGCTGAATTTTCAGGACAGCGTGCTTGAACCTAATTGGAAATAAAAGGCGCGGATGCAGGATTTCTGAAAGGGGGGTCCAAAAGTGGATTTCCGAAAAAGGGGAGTGGGTCCAAAAGCGATGAGTGAAAAGAGATTTGTTTTTTTTCACGTCCTTCTACTCAGTAAAGGTTTTTTTTTTTAATTCGAGAAAAGGAGGGGGCCCTGGAACTCCTGGATCCTCTACTGTATGAGTACGAAAAAAAATACAGCCAACCAACCAACTCAGACTATAAGTCAGGACCGGTTCTTTAAGAACAAGGCCATGAGAGTTTTAATTAGCCGTTTGAAGACTACATTTTGTTATCTTGGCTCTCAGATGAAGAAATGTAATTATATCCAGGCTGCGCTTGATTAGCACCATGACACATTAAATATGTATAGATATGTCTCAAAATGTTAGCATTCCGTGATATGGACAGCTTCTGGTAGTATGTGGGAAAAAAGTTCATGAATTATTGATGCTGTTAATTACGTTTTGGCGACGGCTTATGTTCAGAAAACGTGTATTTTCTTTGTACGAAGTAGTCGTTGCATGTTTAGAAACACCTCAAAACCAGGTGCATCGGTAGGACAGTGGTTAGCTCATCAGTAAGAAGATTGGTGGGTACTGAGAACATTCCACCAATACAAACCTCATAGACGACTATACTAATATACTGAAATAAAAAAGTAACTTCAAATGTTTTGCAAGTAATTATCTGAAATAATTATATTTCCTCCGACCACAATCTACTGTCCTTGGGACATTTGATTCGAATGTCACCTGAAGAAAAGTGAAAATTGATTTTTGGCACATACAATCCTAACCACGTGGTTTAGGGTCCGCGGAGTTCATTTGAAATTGGGGCGTCGCACTGAAAAGTTGGTGACCGAACGGCAGTAGAGTTCTTGCAGGAACCCCATCATACTTCGAAAACTCTCAAGATTTCGGCTACTTTATTTTGTCACTAAGCCTGAAATTATATATATATATATATTATTAGTTGTCCCCTAACCAGTGAAGGGTGGGTGGGGTGGGTGGGCATGGACACCGCCCTCCGACCCCCACCTCCACTGTACTTGTACTGAGTACATTCCACCTATACAAACCCCATAGATGACCATACTAATATATTGAAAAAGAAAAAAAAAGAAATTTTTTAATGGCTTCTGAATAAACAATGGTCTGGGATGTCATTAAACAACCAATCCCTTCCTTTTTTCTGTCCGTTAACAGCATTACTTACAGTCTTTTACTTAGAAGCTATACAAGTTCGTAAATATTTTTTAAATCAGTAGCGGATCCACAGAGAGTCCAGGGGGCCAGGACCCCTTTTCTAGAATTAGTTTTTTTAATAAAAAATATATTTTCCGCGTGGAAGGACGTGAAAATTAAAAAAAATTCCTTAGTCCTATTCATCCATCACATTTGGATCCTCCCCTTTCAGAAATCCTGCATCCGCGCCTGGTTATATTAATAATTGCTGTTTGAGCATACAGTCTCCAGTTGACATCATGCGCTGTGGTGTCCTGTGTTTGAATGCAGTGCTGTGTTATCCATAAGGCTGACTAGGCTGAAGCCTATTGGCCCTGCAGGTACTAGTGGTCTGTCAATTGTTTTTACTGAGGCACTTTTACCAGATAGGGACCCAAAGTACCTCAAAGCATAGGGGCCCAGCCATGGGTTAATACGGCACTGTTTAAATGAATGCACATATAACACTAATACAAAAAAGTAGCATATATATGTTGGCCGTTGGAGGTTTTGTGGACCATATATGTAATAATAAATTGCATGCAGGGCCGTCGAGAGAGGCGATAGGCCCTAAGTATGAGGCCTGCATAGGGCCCCCTGGTGGAGTTCCAAGTGGCGAAGCCCATATTGGGACTAATATATCTATTTTATATTAATTTTATTACCAACTTTTGGGATTAAATAGCCACCGGGACGCATTCTCCTACTGACCCACCACCCCTCTCGGAGGGCAGGACCGTATTTAGGCCGGTGTGGGTGGGGGTGGGGCACTTCAGGTTCCCCGTAACATAGAAATTAAATTATATGACAAATAAAACAAATGAACAAAAATGAATGAATAGATCTAATTTTATATTTATTACATTTTATTAATAAAGGAAGTACTTAGCGTGGGAGTCCCTCTGCCAGGGAGCCTCCGAGAAAATTCTTCCTTATAAATCCGGCCCTGTCGATAGGTCTGGTTACACGTGTGTGTTGTTGTGTCATTAAATAAATATTCCTTTCCTTTTGAGCTTATTTAATGTCATTTAAAGATGTGTTTTCTTTCTTTACACTCCATATAACCTTTTTCACTACCACAAATAGTATGTCTAATTAATATTTCCGCATTTCAGTTGTTGGACGGTTAGGTGACGCGTTATTGTTCGACGTTTTGAAACGTTTCCGGTTGTTTAAATTTCCGGTAATGTACTACACGTGAGGATATCAAAATAAAAACTTGAAGGGATTTTATCAACTAAACTTCGATGAATTATTATAATAACAATAACATGTTTCCTCCAAGACCACCTGCTTGTAATCAGTGGCAGCATCAATCATGGAATCAGGGTTTTCAGCCGAGTAATAATTTTGTTAACAGACCGCAATTACAACAATTTGAATTTCCACGTTTTTGCGGAAACCAACCGAGTTTTGTTTCTAATTACGGAAATAATTTCCACCCGCCTTCGTTTCAAAACCAGCGTCACATATCACCTGGAGCATATGGAACATCAAACGAGTATCGACAGAGAGATAACAGAGGGTACGGTATTTTCCTTTCCAGCCAGTTGTCCACAACTGGTTCAACAAAGGCCATAGACATAGTATACTAAGTATGTCACTATGTGCAGTCCTGTTTCTGGGATGGTGCATATAAAAGACCTATAGTCTGTTTACGCTACTTGGAACATGGATTTTTGTTGATTACTTTAGTTTGCGTGAACCTAGGCGAAAAAGGACAAGAGTTTTGGAAATAACAAAAATGTCCTATGTTCCATTTTTTTATTTATTACTTTATTCAATAATTTAAAATATTACTCATTCAACATTATATTTGACATCGGAAACAAAACTGGGCAGACAACATCATTACAAAGTTGGGTAACTATCCATTTTAACAATCCGAACATCTCAGTAATTTCTGGTAATATTTGTATCTCATTCATCGTTTTTGCTTTAATAAATAAATTTTTGCAAATGTGGCATTGATATTAAGTTATGATAAATATATTTATAAAATAATAACTGCATACTATAAAAATACATTATACAAATAATTACTTAACAATAACATTCCCATTTCTATATCATATATGGATGTCCGACGTCTGCAAAATGGTGGTCAAATTAATGCTGGCTCGAAATGCTAAAACAATACTTTTGACTGCCGTTTAAACGATACAGAACCAATGGACACATCAATCCAGAGAAAAACTATGACATTTTTTTATTTAGAAAAATATCAATATTATATTATTAATGAGGTGAGTTATATATTTAGTTTTTTATTTGTCAAAAACCATGTTCCAAGTAGCGCAAACAGACTATAGCTGCTTATCAGAAAGAGAAGCCTATGTGGCGGCAGTGGGTTTCCTCTAAAAAAATGTCAGAATGATAAAATAGTTGATGATAAAGATAAAAATCAATGAGGCGTCGTTAAATAAAACAAACTTCTTTTTTTCAGAGGGTACGGGAATTTTACAGGAGGTCCACCTGTTCCAGCTCAAAGAGGACGTGGTGGATTTTTCCAAGGAAACAGTCACATTGGGCCTAACACTAATCACCAAAAGTCAAAAAAGGTTGTTCATGATTTTGATGCCCTCCAATTTTGCTTTTCAATCAAGTGCATAATTTCAAAACTTTTCACTATTAAAAGCATTTATTTTCCCTATTAAAACCCCTAACAAATTTTAGCCGTGTTTGGGGCACTGGGAAAAGGCTCAAAAGCCAGTTTCAAGTCTTAAAATGTATTTTTGAAAACACTAAAGTGACTAATTTCAAAAATTGTTTAGTTATGAAAAGTTGTGAAATGGAGACACTTGGCTGGATAAAACTGATGTACATGTAAGTCTTGTGTATTGGAGGGTGTGTTCTCATGTTCAATTTATTGCTCCAATACAGTATCAGTGCCCTCAAAAGAAGGCGGTAAGTTGTCGCCTGTAATAGATTTTGCCACCACCTACTTTTCGTTTTTGGTAAAAAATATGTTGCATGCCAAGATCGTCGGCAACCATCACTGTTGTACCCTGCAACTTCTCAAACTGCCGAGGGCCCTGCAGTATAGTTCATCAAGATTTATAAACACTCTGGCATGATGTTATAAAAATCTGATCATAGACACTTGCTTTAAATAGTGAACTGTGTATAGAAGTACATATGTATGTGCATATATTGAGTTCCGAAATAGTGAACTGTGTATAGAAGTACATACGTATGTGCATATATTGAGTTCCAAAATAGTGAACTGTGTATAGAAGTACATATGTATGTGCATATATTGAGTTCCGAAATGGTGAACTGTGTATAGAAGTACATATGTATGTGCATATATTGAGTTCCGAAATGGTGAACTGTGTATAGAAGTACATA